>NIJG01000089.1:250109-261431 GCA_002201625.1 Euglossa dilemma | reverse complement strand
TAAAACACAAGGCTAGTTATTGTACTATTAAGAACAACGATACGCGGTATTATATTCTAGGTAGATTATTAACGTCCAAATAAAATAATACGACGATATTTCTTTTTATCACTGTCACGTAGATATACACACCCCTTACACGTCCACGTGAAATATTCGAACAAATAGGAAGGATCCAGCCGTCGGGGTAGGGGCGATATTCATGAAAAATAATGTCGTCCACAGGGGTCCGTTTTCCGTCTTCCGCTGGACGAAGTTCATTTCGCGAGCTGTCTAGTTTCGGGAATTCATCTCCGGACAACTTCGAGCTACCCTAAGGCTCCACGAGCCCCCTGGCAGCTTCAAGAAACTCGGCCCGAATTCACCCCTAGGCTCGACAAGCGCCACAAGAAACAGCAATAAACGTCAGGGTGCCGTGGTAATTAAAACTAAAGATCCACGCCGGAAAAACAACAGTTAACCGGAGTGGCGACGTGGCATCGCGGAAAGAATAACGAAGGCAGGGTAAACGGGAACGAGCAGACGATTCCAGGCTCGGGAAAATTGACCGCCAATCTTGCCCAGTGAAATTAGACAGCGAGCACGGCAGATTGAAATGGACGGTATCGTTCAACGAATCACCATCCGGCACGATTTCTTCTTCTCATCGCGATTAACGAATCCTCGTGAAATATCGTCACGACGTTACAGCCATTTCCGACTTATTTTCTACCGATCTGTAAATGTTATTTTGGTACAAAAAGAAGTGCGTTATTTTGAAATAAAATCGCGAACATCGAGATTTTATTTAACATGTTTCGAATTGTCCAATTTGGGTCAAATATGCACCGTTTTGTGATATAATTTGTTAGCATTTTAAAGGTAGCTTCTCGTAGAAGTTTTGGTCCCTTTTGGCTAAAATCTCAAGAAATTTGTATCAAGAGAAAATTGTGAAAATCGATTACTAGAGTTTTTACTAAGGAAATTTTGCAATGCAAGAAAAATATGGTCATCGCTTGGTGCAGGTCCAGACTATATGGTGGATGTATGAAAACATCACTGTGGGTCTTGCAGAGCTATAGCGCGAAGAAAATTTTCCAAAGGAAAACCCGAATATCATTTTGTACAATTCGTTATCTGGAAACCTTGAAAAATTATAAAGGAATCATTGTCACGTGAATATGTAAAACTAGATGACTAACGTTGCAGTCATTTTCAACTTTCTTTCTACCTATCCACAGATCATTGTGGGTTTTGCGAAGCTGTAACTCTAAGAAAATTTTTCGAAATTTATTATATAATTCTTTACTTAGAAACCGTGATGAAAGAACCATGGTCACGTGAGTATTTAGCGAGATGACTTTTTTCTTAATTAAAGGGATACAATTGTCTTAAAAAGAGGATCTGTATTTAAATTGTATTATATGATTCATAAATATTGTTACGAGTCTTCCATGTTCAGTTTAAAAACAAGAGCGGAAACAGTAACTTTTGGAAAGAGTAAGTACCTTCTGGAATATTCGGATGAGGTCATCCAACTTCCGGAATAGTAATTCAGCATCTACTGGAATGTTCGGGCAAAGGACAATGGCCACTATAAATAGGGGTGTCTTCTATCGAAATTCAGAAGGGTTGCGATTGACAGTGACCGGTTAGGATTTTCAAATACTATGATATATAGAATTATTCGACTATCTAGCAATCGAATTTTGTTTTGGAAGAAAGTTCCAGGATGTGAATCCATAACAATATAAATTATTTTAAGAAAGGAAAGAACACGAAGCGATGTATTTCTTAGCGAAAAATTAATTATACTTAATCACAGCGACATGTGAGACACTATTATTTATTATATCGTGAAATATAGCTTCAAAGGTTACCTATATTTAAAAAGAATTAGAAACTGTTTGATATAATTGCCAAATAGAGTAACAAGTAAATATATTTTACAATATCAGTAATTAATTTTATCATTAACCTTATGGAACTTTATATAAATTTATAAATTTATTTTTACAAATTTCTTCATAGTGTTCTCTGCATTTCATAGTTCTAACCAAGCATAATTCTCTCGACAATGGTGTCTCTAAACCTCTGATCAATCGCGCGAAATAAGATTAAAGTGATGCAAATTCCTTAAAAGCAGGCTGCTCGTTCGAATAATATCATACACACGCATTCTATTATATTTCTGCGAGGATTAAAATCGAACCATAGCGTGCATAAAGGCTTCGCTTTAATAAATCTGGAAAAATACGAGCTCGTGTCAGCGTCAAAGACGTCTCGGCGATCGAGCACAGTCGAATTAATCCAATTTTATTACCGTGGCACAGCGGCGGAAAGAAATTATTAAAGATTCGTAGGCGTTCATTCGATTGCAATATGTCGGCTCGAGGGCAGCCAAATTAGAAAGTCCGTTCTCCTTTCTTCGTCGGTAGTCTAATAAAAGACTTAAATTTCCTTGGACCCGGCCGCCCGGTCTTTGCAGATTTTAATGGGTTTCTGGTTTCGACAAACTCGTATCCGCTTTCTTAGCGCAAAGTGACGCGAACAGAGGTAAAGGCTAGGAAGGAGCAGCGGTACAGAGGGGGAAGGGGAGGAGAAGGAAAAGGCACGTTAACGACATGAAAGATCCGTGGATCCCTTTGCAT
This sequence comes from Euglossa dilemma, assembly GCA_002201625.1. Lineage (NCBI taxonomy): Eukaryota > Metazoa > Arthropoda > Insecta > Hymenoptera > Apidae > Euglossa > Euglossa dilemma. The sequence continues at coordinate 258,801 of NIJG01000089.1, read as the reverse complement.
TTATATGGAGTAACCTTACGGGGCTGAACAGTCGACTTAGGTTTGCTCCGGCTAAAAGGAAACTTAAGAAACATAAAGTAACTTTACCTTTCCATCCTCTCTTTTCCACTGTGCTTTTTCTTTCTGCCATTCCCCTTAACAGCCGCGTCCCGGGCTTTGCTTTCACTTAGCCATTTGCACAAAGCTTTCCGGATTGCGTTATAACGGATAGAACTGTTTAGCAGAGGAAAATCCACCGGGGTTCCGATTGTTGTCGCGCGATTCATCGGCACCCCCGATCACCGAGTAACGGCCCTGATTTTCCTAGTTTCAGATCTTTTCAGTCGCAACTAGGAAATATTAGTGTCCCTTGATACTTTCACTATGACGACAGCACTGCAGAGGTGTCGATAATTCGCAGTGTCTCATTAAGTTCAGTCCTCTCTTTTTCCTTTCTATGACGAATAAAAATGGGAGAATGAACGAAAGTATCGTGTAAAAGAATTTCAACGATATTACCAATTTTTCTATCTCATCTCGATGAAGGTTTTCCATCGTAAAAGCGTCTTGGAGTGCCGATTGATCGAATAAACATATAAATTAAATTATTATTATAGTTATCACTTTCAAACTCGATTGCAAGGCATAACATGAAACCATTCATAAGCTATTCCTAACAGTCATAATAAAGTATACTAGTTATCACATATCAAATATACTCTCTAATATTTTTTTACTACTTCACGTAAGCACATCTTCGATTATTAACCCATTGTACTCGAATGGCGACTGTCCATTCGACTGTCCAATAAAATTTCGAAGATTCATATTAATTACCATATCAAATTTCAGATAATATAACAATATGCGAAATATCGAAGTCATATAATTCCACGTGTTAATTATTATACGATCCTTTATTTACCACCAAAAAAAAAAAAATAACGTCAATTTTATACCAGAAAATCTGTAAATTCCTACCCTTCTTTAGCCAAAAAATCGCCGAGTGCAAAGGGTTAATAAATATATATAAGCGAAAATCGAAGAGAGAAACAATTCTCACTGCACATAGAAACCACTACAGATCCTTCGAAAGTGTTAGAGTTAAAATAAGCTTCATGCATCTTTATCCCTTACCAGCACCATTATTACGATACAAAGTATTAAATCAACGCGTCAGCCAAAGACTCACAACACAAAAGAATTTGTGTAGCTTCATTTTCACGCTTATTAAAACTCAGCATCGTTGGCTTCAAATTAATTATGACATTTCCTTCAGAAAGAAACTGAGTTGTATCGAGCAGACATAATCCGTAATAATGTAAAGGTCATTTTCTGACCAAAAAATCTGATCAAAACGGTCACTCGAAGTGCGCGAAGAAGTGGAAGACTGTCGGAAGCAGGAGAGAAAAGCGCGTAGAAGATGAGGAGGAAGACGAAGCAAGATTGCGGAATGAAGCCTGGCGACGGAACATGTGATTCTCCATCGCTAATCTACATGTCGAGCCGAGGACGTGACGCCATTGAATATTTAAGACGACCGAAGCAACCCGTGCCTGTTGCCTTCGTCGTTGCTGGCTGGCGATACAGCTGCTCTCTCTCTCTCTCCCTCTCTCCACTCTTACAGAGCTGCTCTTCCAGCTACCTGCAACGATCCAGCCCGGTTCTTCGAGTTCGTAAGAGGCAAACCTCGAGACTTCCTGGTTTTCATATGCAAATGTAAGACCGGCGCGAAGCCGTTTGCAACGAGCCGCTTGCTAACTCTGCAGAAACGCCAGCTAACTCGTGCAAGCATTACACCTACGTGGCCTCTTTTCTGCCTCTCTTCGCTGATACCTGGGGCCCAACCCATCGCCATCAGGCAAGGCCGGCGTTCGGCTTCAAAGTACAGATCTCGAGCAAAGGGAACTGCGCCGGTTAGAACACTTTTCGTATTTTTCTCTAACGGCTCTCGAAAGGAGGACTACGCCAGAGAACCAGAGACAAGAGAAACTTCCGATATTTCTTTTTTTAAGCCTTTCGCGCTATACCTGGGTCACCCATCGTCGTTAGACAGGTATATCGTTCAGCTTCAAAGTAAGGATCGCGAACGAAGGGAACTGTGCCGGTTAGAACGCGTTTCGTGTTTTTCTTTCGCGGTTCTTCGAAGACCCAGATCGAGGTGAAAGAGAGTTTTTTCCAACTTCTCCTTTGACTTTTTATTCGACGGAAGAGGAAGGGACGTTGGAAGCGATAATGGTGGAAATGAAAGGAAATTTTTTAATTGCCTTTGGATTCGAGTAATTTCGACGCGAATCGACGAATTTTTGTCAGTAAATTTAGTATTCGTTAATACTGACTTGGTTTAGATTTCTTGTCTTTCAGAGCATGCAGTTCGTTTGGGAAAATTAATATTGATTCTTTAATTATCAGCAATAATGTGTATCATAGTTACAGATCGGTAGTTTTAGTGTTAATTATTACAGGAAGAGTATAGCGCTTGCGAGTATAGTTACTTGCGAACATATAACAAGTCAGAATTATAATATTATTCAATAATTCGCATAACAATATATTCACTAAATATTCCTTTTCTATCCTTAATATTTTATGAAAATTGATTTAAAGCAAGAACTGAGTAACTATCCAAATCAAATATAGCTATCCTTTCAGAAATTTTTTCAATATTAGCAGGTAGTCTATCAGTCTAAATCTAATAATTAAAATATTAAATCTGTTGCAGGCTAGAAGACAACCTCTATCTTAACCTTTCTTTAAAAATTCATAGAAAATGATGGAAAGAAAGTAGCAGTGTATACCTTTCATCGACTTTACTTTTAACCTTTAACTACCTATTAAAAAGTCGCGATAAAATATTTCACATCAGAAATATTCGGAAAGAAATCTTGTATATCATCCTAACCACGGTTAAAAAATTTAAAGCTTCGAATAAGTTCAAAGAAAAATCACGAAGTCAAAGATATTCCTAAGAAACAATTTTCCAAAATTTATAATTCCAGAGCCACATGTCTTAGATACGAGCTCATGAAATTTCACACTGATTGGAGCTCCGGTTTCTTCGATCAAAATTGATCACGGTGTATCGAATAGTAAATTGATTTGAGGTAAATATATTTCAGGACGGTTCGGAAGATTTAATTATGAAGCTTCGTTCTCAAGAGATAAACCAGGGGTCGGATCTCGATGACGACAGTTTAAAGGTCCTGATTGAACAGAGCCCATGGCAAACAATGGGGGAGTTAGCAGTGAAACTGAACACGTCTCGATCAACCATTAATCGTCATCTCGAAAGAACAGGGAAGACGAGCAATCTGGGAGTTTGGGTTCCACGTGAGCCTCGCGAGTGGAATAAAGTTAGCGGAGGGTCAACAGCTGTTACGCTGCTATCCCGGCACAGAGATGAACTTTTTTCAGGACAAGTTGTTAGGGGAGCGGAAAACTAGATCGCACGTGAAAATCCTTGATCGGGAAGGACGTTGTATTGACAAGGAACGGTGATTTCAACCAGAGCCAAAGGCCTGAGAACTTTTTGAGATATTATCGGTACAGTATCGTGAGAAATTTATGAAAACAGAATTTTTGAGTTATTTAAAAAGCAACTTAAAGAAGGTACTCTAATTTAGGTCAACTCTAAATGGTGTTTCGTTATTTTTTCAAGAAATATTGCAACGTGTCATCGTTATAAATGATAAAATGATAAAATACTAATATGACTAAATTTACTACTATTTATTTTTACTAAACTTACTATTTTAGTTTCACTACTATTATTACGTTGAATATTATATTAAATATTAGTATGCATCCTCGGAATAATATTTTTTAAATGAATTTCTTTGCCCATCTATGGAAAATTATAAAATAGTAACTCGATATGTTGAAAATGATCGAGTATATGCTACATTTTTCCCCGCATAAATCATTTAGGTATTATGAACTTCCGCAAGTATCTTTAAACGTATATTCAGTATTTATTTCCACAAACGCCGAAACAATTTTTTACACTCGCAATATTTTTCCTATACGCGATAAATTCAGCGTGTCCATATAAATAAAAACAAGTGGTACCTGGTTCGGACACTATGGTGGCATGAATACGTATTCTTCACCCATCGTGACAGAATATAAATAACCTCTTCATCAATATTCAAACTACTAAAATAAATTCCTTAAAATCCCAGCATCCTTTTCCTCCTTTGCAAACTAGACAAAAATGCGAAGATAATAAAATTTTCGAAAAACAAAGTACTCGCTTTGTTACGAAAATCATTCCTAATCAACCATTTGAAACATTCAATTCCTTTATACAAGATTCAAATAGTCACAATAATTCCTGAAAATAGTCCTGAAATTAATTAATTAATTAAATAATCCTTCGTGAGGTCGTCTCGTTTGAGAAGACATCAAAGTTTATTCTGGATTACGAAGAAAAAACTTAACACCACCGCAACGTTTTGTGATGCATCTGTTTCCCAGAAATTTACTTTTAAAATGACAGAAGAAGGCAAATCAAAATACAGTATAATTATAAAGGTATATGAAAAAGAATATCAGGTGTAAGAGAATTTCCAACTGAAATTTACTAACCGGTCTGAAATTAATTAATTAATTTATTAACCCTTCGTGAGATTATCCCCTCAGAAAAGACATCGTAAGCCTATCATATCACTGTAATTTTCTCGTTTGAGGGAACATCAAAAAGTTTATTATCGGTTACGAAGTCTCAATTCCACTGCAACTTCAAATTTCCTATTAAAATAACACAAAGAAGCAAATCAAAATACGGTATAATTACCAAGATACATGGAAAAGAACATGAAGTGGTTTCAGGACTAGTAAATAACAATAAAGATGATTCGTAGAAGAAGGAGAATAAAAATTCCTAAAAGAAGAGGACAAATCGACGCAAAGTCGACACCTTTTGCAAAACCAACTCGTACCCGATTCCAGGTACCCGAAATGAATTAAAATGTTCACGTCGCACGTTTGCGTCATCAGAACAAAAGCTTAATACAAATAACTTTTTCATGAAATCCAACAATATCATAAACGAACAAATTTGGTCGTGTTTACATATGATACGTTTCATATACGTCCTTTGTGTGATATAGTTCGGACCAATCACCTATGTACAAGGCAGAATTAGCTGAAGAAGTCGCACAACAGTAGCTCGACTCTCTCCTATCATGTTTTACTTTTCGATTATACCATACGACAAAACCTTTACTTCTCGCCTAATAATTTGTAGAAGGCCGTTGAGGCTTTCAACCATTCTACAAGTCGAAGGAGCCTTGGGATCAGCATGTCGAAAATCTCTAATGAATTGATATACCAAGTATTAATTGAAATGGGATAACTTTTTTATATTGCATTTCTTGTGATATTCCTGATATAATAATTTCATTGCGAGGCAACTTAACTTTTTAGGCTAGTATTCTCATGCATATCTTACGTACGCCAACCGCAGCGCGAGAGTTGGACGAATATATCTGACACTCGTCCGCAACGGTAAAAAGGCTAGGGCGGATATATCCGATACTCGTCCGTAAATGATTAAACCTACGAGTATTCGAATGAAAGTGACTGCTACGAAGATAACTGAATCCACACAGTTCATTTTTCCCCATTTTCCTCGTTCGAGAGTCCCGGGCCGAATGACGGGCGTCGAATGGCGTCTGTGGCAGCGCGACGCTGGCGCTCGCTATCGGCCGCGGTCGCAACGAATTAATGGCGACGAGCACGGGCCAGTAATAGGGGACGGGAAGAAAACAACGGGTCGGTTGTTGTTGCGGCGTGGAGGAAAACAGAAAAGCAGGGAAAATCGATCGTAACTTTGACGACTTTGCAGTCAATTTGAACGCCGATGAAATACCTATTTCCTGGACGGAAAAAGGGCGGCGAGCCCGACGAAGGTGGGGCCGGGTCGGCGCGGACGCCGAGAGGGGGGGCCGAGAGGGGGGCGCGTCGAGCCCGAGTGTTGTTTTCCGTCGATAAATTCGACGATGGAATCGAATGAGGGAGTCGTCTGAGACTGGAGAACTCGACGTGGCGCGGCGGTTGCTATCGTAGCACGAACACGATCGTAAAAGCGCTTACGCGACGTTACGCTCGAATTGAGTGGAGCGTATAGATACAGAAGAAGCAGGAAACCGGGGAAGAAGTACGGCGACCTAAACTTTCTCGCGGGTTCCGCGCCGTGCTCCCGTGCAGTTAGTTCGCCCTCATATTTTCATAATCGGCCCTCCTGTATGCGGGTACGAAAAAAAGCTTCCTCCGAGAGGGGCAACCTCCTCGTCGGCGTAATCGTCCCTTTTGGATAAATTTATTTATTCGCTCGAGCAATCAGCGCCGGTTCGCAGAAATTGAAATTCCCGAACTTTTCGCTGGAATCTTCTTTTTTGTTTTTCTGTTTCTTCGAGATGTCGGTGACGGTAACTTCTTATAGCAAGGAATAAAAGCTTCTCGTGGGAAAAAGCTAAGTTCTGGAGACTTAAAAAGCGAGAAATGGTATCCCGCAAATGCGCCGTTGAAGGAAAGGGTTTCACTTTGTAATTTGCCTGTGTATTTTTATTCTTTCGGGTTATCTAAGAATGCTTAATGACGGCGATGAACGCGCGATCATTCGAGAGTATGTTTATGGAAATGTAAAAGAAAAGAAAGAACGGTAATTATTATGGTCATGGTAGACATGGATTTTAATATACATACTGATGTAAAAATGAGTAACGTTGGTAAGAAAGGATGAGTACACATGGAATATCGATATAAGCGAATTTAGTGTAATTCAATGTAATGAATTAACTATAGTATAAACTGTGTATATTTATGCAACGTATGAAAGAAGGAAGAAGAAATGAGAGAGTAGTGAGAAAAGTCAGTTCCAATTCAGAAATCGCAGAGAACGAATAATTATTGTATTTCTCCTATATTTCTACACTATCAATTTACAAAGTTAACCCTTTGCACTCGCCGATCTTCTCGTTACAGAAAAATAGTATTTCGAAAAACTTTTGCCATAATGTCCATGGTATTATTTCATTTCGATATTCCACGTATCGTTGGGTAATATATGGGTGATATATCAGTTAATATCGACCTTCAGAATCAGATTAAATAGCTACTGAGTCTCGCCTCTCGAGTGCAAAAAGTTAAATAAATATTTATTATACTGATATAAATATATTATCCATTACTAACAATTATAAATATTTGTAAATTTCTGAAATAATTTGAATGCTCGATTTAATTTAGGAATGCGAATTAACGTCGAATTAGAAGCGTGGTTTACTATCGTGTAATGAGATCAGCAAACTACAAATTAAAAATATTCACTGAAAATTCGATGGTAGTATATCGTAAATAATTTTATAATTATATATTAGAAGTACATATGTATTAAGTATCGGTGCCTTGATTAATCGCGATAGTACTATCGATTAGATGAAACTCCACCTAATTTATGGTTTAGAAATGAAACAAATCCGAGATAGAAACTAAAATTTATTAAACGATATCACGAATATTAACGAGAAGTTTATTAGCGCATCTTGGTTTCTGAAAATTAATTTTGATACTTCTCGTCACACTGAATATTCTACGTTGAGTCATAGCGTCATATGATACTATAGTATATTATATTATAAGCTATATATTCGTGTTCCGATATACCTTATTGTGGTGTAACGTTACATCACAGTATTAATTATAACGAGTACTTAAATATCAGAAACGCAAATCTTTTATTCCGAAACATTTAATAATTCTCCAATACTCTATGATTACCTGTTCCATAATTTCGACGTTTAAATAAACGAGAAATTAAAAAATTGATAAAATCAAGGCAGATTTATTCCTGTTTGATTTTCTAACTGAATTATATCGGGCCAAACATTCAGACACCCCTGGTACACCGTTCTCCAGTGGACAAAATTTTCTTTCAAACAACGTAAGCAGCTCCTTTGTTTAGAGAACAGAACGCAGTTCTATCGGGTCAGTAAAATAATGGATGTCCCGATCAAACGTTTTGGTATTGTGTTTATATTGATGCGATACAACCCTCTGTCCGATAGAAGCCCGGAATTATACGTGAGCAAGAGCTCTCAACATTGTAAAGCCTCATGGAAATCTCGGCTGATTCTGCATATGTATGAACCTGTATTTTCCAGGTCACGTGAAGAGTATCGTTTGAATCCACGGACTATCGAATAATATTTCGAAGAGTGTTGGGGTCAGCTGTGAAGTCCGAGATTCTTCTCTTTAAAAGGAACTTCGACCACTTCGACCAAGGCTTTAATTATACCGATTCGTTCAATCGAATCGCGATGCTTTTCAATTCCAATGACATTTCGAAATATTTACACGCGAAATTTCTCAATGTTATTCTACTTTAAAAGTCTTATTATCCCCTCGGAATTGTTAAACGAAAAATTTGTACGCGTGAAAAATCATACTTCTCGGTAAACGTTGGAAAAATTAAATTATTGAACGTTAATAATCTTTCATTTCGTTTTCATTTCGTGTATAGTTTAATCGTATTAATATTCAGCAATAAAATCCTCACGTTTGTAATATGCTTTGTATACGTAATTTATCGTGCACGGAATATAGGAGAAATTATTTTTCTATTTTATAAGAGATCTTTGATATTAGTATTATTGAAGTGGTCAAAATAATAATCTCAGAATTAATATTGATTAATCATGTATTATATAAT
>NIJG01000089.1:209701-219710 GCA_002201625.1 Euglossa dilemma | reverse complement strand
TTAGCTTTATAAATTTCTATTCCAAGACAATTACTGTTTAACCCTTTGCACTAGAAGACTTTTCTTATGTTACTATAAGGTGATACTCTTTTATATTAAAATATGGAAAGAAAATTATAAGCGTGTTATTATTTTTAATATAACTATTGTCACTTATTCGTCATTTAAGCTGTAGTATTAAAACGAATGGCGACTGAGGGTTAATAACACTTGGTATCTCTAAAATTCAACCCTATCCTTAAGAACCCAATTACTCCTACTGTAGAACGAAAGGAAAAATTCATTTATCCGTCCCGTTTCTTCGAGTATACTCTCTGCAGTTAGTTAATTCCTGGGCGTAAATTTTCTTTAAGATATCACACATATTTTATTCATTCGCGGAAAGACGAGAAGCAAGGCTGCTTACGAAGGCAGAACAATTCTCAGCTATGCAAAAAGGCTCGTATTATCATCGAGATCGTAAAACTGAAGCCTTTGAGCTTCCTCTAACGCCATCTGGCCCGGGAAAGTATCCTCTTTCTTTCGCCAACGCGAACAAAGTACAACGCGACAGCCTCTGCGTAACGTAAAACACTGAATAACAAGTTTTTCCCGACACTCGGTTGTAATGCATTAAGCCTTTTCCCAGCCCGCTGATCGAATAGGTTACACGTCTGCTGGGTACGTGATCAAGTCGAATGCAATTACACGGCGCGTCGTTAAATTCGGAATTCCGAACTTGAAAAGGAAGCTGGAGCTGCCCTGTCAAGAAGCATTACCCGCTGAAAGTCCGTTTGTCTGCTGGAATTGCATTTAAATTACATCGGGCTGCAAGGTTACACGGGGCAGAATTTTTTATGCAGATCAAAATATTCATGAGCCGTGTCTCGAGTCACACGGGGACACTTATGAGTCGTATCCCGTGCCGTACGAGGACACTTATCGCGATGAAATACGGCGAAAGGAGAATTCCGGGAAAGAAGGCAACATGCAATCGAGGAATTAAGCTAACGAAGACATTTCGCCGCGCAGATGGCGCAACTGCTGCTGTCCCGCCAAAACCCAGGAATAGAAGGCGATTATCGCTCTCCATTCCAACGAGCTGCATCTTGTTATCATCGTTCCGACGGGAAATTGTAAACCGTGAAAGAGAACGATACAAATGCGAACTCGTAAACGAGTGTTCCACTTTCCACCGTCGAAAAATCGATTTTTCAATTCTCCCGGTTTCTTCCTGCTCCCTGCTTCCAGTATTCGTCGTTATTTTTTAAACGTCTCGATGATATTCGAAAATCTCATCGTGAATTCCCGGGATTTTACGAAAGAATTGTTTATTTCCCGTGGAAATTTTACATTCGTTTCTTTGAATTGTTAGAATTTGTTTTTTTATTCGTTACTCGTTGGTGTTCTTCGAAATAAATTATAGTTTTAATCGTGTAAATTTGGAAAATAGAATTTTTTAACTGCGACGAATACTTTTATATTCCCAAGTTTACATATTAACACAGTTATATCTAACGATCTACGATCTACGTTATATATGTGTGTGCACTACCATTCGCGTTGCTATTAACACACACGTAAATCATACCGGGTTCGTAGCTCTTGCTGATTTATATGACCAAATTTTGCACAGTCTAAATCACCAAGTTGCGTTATACCATAAATACGTAAATTTCTTGCAAGGGCTGTAAAAGCTGAACAAATTTATGCTAGCGATAAATAAAAAAAACTTAGGAAATATTACGTACCTCTTACACGAAATAGACCGCTTTATTCATGTACCGCGAGATACAAGATATTTGAAACACGCGTATATGTAAAATACTTACATGTATTTAATGATCTGATTTCACAAACTTTGGATATTAATTTTTTACAGATCCATATAATTAATTAAAAATAATCGAAGTATCTGAAATGAAATAAAATTTTTATAATTGTTCCAATGACATTTTTTCACACTGACGATATTCGGGAAAATTAATAATTCGTTCACTTTCAGAAAAGTAATTTGTACAATCGTATGTATCTCTCCTTCGAAACAATCGAAATTACTTGGATTCGAATAAAAAGATAAGTTTGGATGTATCAATTCGATTCGATCTCTGTGAATTTTCTAAATTCTCTTTCTACGAATCCTCAAACCAGTTCTTAAAATAGTCTTCTAGAAACTCTTTGCACAGTAATCATCAAAAGTGCCCCTCATATATCATCCTCAATGTAACATACAATGTCCATTCTGATAATGATCATCATTCTTTCTCTTTCCACTTATACTTTCTACTTGATGGAACACTGACCAATGTGATCTACCAAGTGATCGTCTTAATCCAATAAAAAATTCAACTCAATTTTCACCAGGAACTTTTAGTATCCTCATTCGTCAAGCTCATGAAGATGTCTTACCATTTCAGACAATTCGAAGCTAAATTTCTTATCTGCAGTTAATATACGAAACACTCGAGTGGTTAACAGATTAACCAGCTTTGCGTTGACATTGCAGAAATAAATATATTGTAAAATATAGTGAATCGGTTAGACTCTGTAGGGATATTCTTTCACAGTGAATACACGTGTTCGTTTCACTGTTGTTTTGAAGGAAGTGACTTCCACCGTTAGGTTTTATTCGAAAGACAAAAATACTAGATGTCGTTAGAAGTGTATAGTAACATAGAGCGGAAGATTAGAACTCATCAACATTTAAAATCTAGCGAGATCACTATCATTCGCTCTACTATACTATACTTCGAACTATACTGGAGTGAAATGACACTTACGCATCTGAATAACTTCGCGATTATGCTCGCACAAATATTTAGAGGATACTGCATTATTTCAATGCTGTTCGCAGACTAGATTTAGGAGTATAGTTCTCAATCACTCATATGTGATTTCAAAACTCTTTGACACATCTACTCCATATCACTCTTATTTCTGAATCATTTCGTCTATAATACCAAAGCAGAGTATAGTAATTTCAAACTTCCAAGTGTTCCGCAAGTCCTTAACAGTTTTTCAAACACTGCAATGGTTGAAATTTCCTTTACAGTTAGGTTTCGTCCAAGTGCGTTCATCCTTTCATACTCTTCTGCAGGTACTTCTATTGATTAGAGTGATTTGGGTCGTAGGTGGAAGAACGTGCATTACCAACCGTGTAGGCGAGAGTGTATTTTTAGGAATGACTCATTGCAGGTGCAAAGTAGGTACAGCATATGTGGTCTTTGAATTTTCCAAGTGTCCATCGAATCGGCTGCTTACAGATCCTGCCCATGATAACTATACCCGAATCTGATTACACTGACATGCATGTAAAATACTTTTTAGATCGTTTCTAGAAATGATGAACGATAAACAGAGGTCTAGGATTCTCTTCGTATTGAGAAATCAGGGAAATAATTGAAAGGATAAAAGTAAAACGGTATATTTATCGGAGTACCGAAGTGAAGAGTGTTGTTTGGCAGATGTCAGTGAGAGTTTAGTCAGTTTAATCGAGAGTATTCTTGGTAATCTGGTATATTTCTTCACACAACGTTTCACAATTTCTGATTTGCTATAATACTTAGCTTCCTGACTGAACATCTGAGTTTCTTGGCCATCGGGAGTCTATTTTTTTATATTTTACAGCAGATTTTCTTGTGTCGCGGATCTTCCTCAACGGATGACTCGTCCGCGGTTTGCACATATTTCTAAAATATTCACCTAAGTGACCGTTCATCGAATATTCTCAAATCTTGAGCCGTTCGGCCTTTATTTATCATCATCTGATAGGGACAAGGTTTCAGTTTCTATAAATTGCTTTTATATTATTAAAAAGTCTTTCTTTCACACTGCGACTGTGTGTCCGAAGAAGAAGATCCTTTGCTCCGGGACTGGTGAAAAATTGGAGGAAAGCCGAGTCCCGGGGAAATCATTAGCCAGCGAGCACTCTAACGAGACATCGGCTGTTGGATCCAAAGGAACCGAGCGATCCAATCGGAAACGAAGATCTGGCGGTAACAACTGTCCAAGTCTCAGACAATGGTTCAAAGGACGTCCATTGATCCTGGCGGCATCGGCCGAAAATCGGAGAAGGAAAGTTAGCCGCTGCGAAAGGCAAAGGCTAATCCGCAACGCCTATCGTTCGCGCGGAGAATGTTCCTTGAAAGCTGGGCCGGGGTCGATTGATCTCCGGGCCCTCCATATGTCATCAAAATTCTGGGAACGCTGGAATTGCTTGAACTTTAGGAAGGTTACATAGAAGATATCGGCTTTCACGAGCAACGTGACGGATCCTTGGTTCGTCTATCGGTGGAAGGCGAAAGAAAATCTTGCGAGCCAGCGGTACGGCGGAATATTCGACGTAACACGTTCGGAATAGTGTTGGAGGGTGACGTGGTAAAGCGGTCTGCCAATAACGCGAGCGAGACCTTTGTGTGGGCCAAGGCGTCGAGGCATCGCATAGCTTTCTCCCCGGCGCCCCTTGCTTCGCCGCCCACCCCTGCGACCCCTCGCAGCCAAGGGATGCTCGCAGCCTCTCTCACTCGACTGCCTTCCACCGTGCCGAGAACTCGAAAGGGCATCAAAGAAAAAGCTGAACGCCTATGTTCTGCCTGCGCCGCCATTTGATTTGCGCTAAATCGCGGGGCTCTCCGAACGGTAATGTCTACCAACAGCTGCGTGGCAAACCGTTTCGCGAGGGGTGGCACAAATTGGTTTAGAGGATCCGCTTGATACCGGCTAACAGTTTCCGTTAACCAGAAGGTCGACCGATCAAATTTTCCATGAAATCGACTTAAGCCTGCGAGCACTCCAACCGACGGCCGTGATTCGATGATCGGCCAGGATATCGCTGCGGGGATGTTTGGAATTTTTGCTACCAGGCGATGATTTTCCAAAATTAAACCTCGTAGGAAAATCGGTGAAATTTCCGAATACCGAGGGCTATTGTTTAATTTCGAAATTTCGAAGAGAGGGATGAAGGCACGAGAGGAGGGTTGGAAAGGGAGAATCGTTCGTTTCGTTCTGTTTCACTTCGTTCTTTTTTTCCCTCCCCTCTATTTCCAACCAATTACGACCGGGCGGGCAGATTAAAAACTAAAAGTTCGGCGCGTGCGTTAGTGCAGCAAATAATTGGAAGAGTTTTTTAGCCTGTCTCTCCCACCATCGGCGATTTTTCTCCCACCTTGCGGAGTTTCTCGCTTTCCGTGGAAACGCGAGGCGAGGAGGAGGAGAGCTCTTAAGCCGGCGCTGAGCTTTTTAAAACAATGTAATTGTTAATTTGGAGGCGGAATACAATTCCGGACGCAAAGTTGCCGGTTCGCTCAAAGGGAGAAAGGGGTGGGGGAGGAGCGGGTGGAAGAAGGGTAAGACCAAAGACAAGTCTACCAGGGAGCGGCGATGGCAGGGCTGATGAGGAGACGGGAGCCCTGTGCAAAGGCGACAAAGACATTGCTATTATTTCGAGAACGATAGTCAATTTAAGTTAACAGTGCGAGAGCTTGGGAGACGGCCCTCTTACGTACCTAAGTAATCTCATTCCGAATTAATGCGCAGTGCGAGTGCCGCTAACGCGACAGTCGTCTCCGTTAGATTCATCTGCATGCTTCTTTGTGTACCAAAATTGCAGTTCCGTCTAACAATGACGGCAGAAGTGCCGGCTTCTCCGGAGCCATGCAATTCGCATCGCGCTTTATTCACTTTCGGACCAGACAAATGATCTTTTACGGGCCGGCCTTTATTTCCCCAGTTTCCCCGGCTTCCATAAGCAACAAACAACCCCGCGATTTTCTTCCGAAACGATCTTATCGATCAGAGATTTCGTCAAGGCTACGATATTTAGCCGAGATGCGAGCAGACCCGATAGAACAATGGAAGTCTTCGATGGAAGTTACTTAAGACATTTGATAAGGTTGAACAAAATCGAGGTGCGACATCAGATAGCAGGAAACCGAGGTCAGGAAGACAAAAAAAAATACTAAATAGAAAATTAAAACGAAATCCTGCTGTTCTTGTTCCCTAACCAACGTCTCACCTGCAATCCAAATAATGTTAAACGACAGCTGTCGCCTGATATAGGATAACATCTGATGGGACAAATGAATTTATTAGTCTAATAATTCAATATGCTGAAAAAGTACGAAGAAAAAATAAATTGCGACACGATAGAAAATGTAAGATATTTTTAGGGACTAGAGATTACGGTTTCTTAGAAGTCAAGTCCTAATTGCCGAGTGTGAAATATGAGGAAATCTCACTGGGACAGCAGATGAACACTCATTCGAAATGTTCTCGCTTCCAAAGTTGAGATTTTATTCTGAATACATGCTCGAGTGTGAAGGTACTTCTCTGACTGTTTAAGATAGACTCTCTCGCTTCTCTAGTTTACGGAAAAGTTTTAATTTTTTAGAAAGTCACCCCCGATTGGTTAATGCACTTGTCAGATTATTGATCAAACCGGGGCCTTTTTTGGCCTCCTACTTTTCGCTTTTTCCTTGCGCGAGAACACGTTCCAAATAGTAGGGAAATATCAGGGGGCCTTTCGGAAAAGCCGAGGGTTTTTATGGTACCTGCATAAACTGTCAAAGCAGTAATTGACCGGTTTTTACGGTAATATCGGTGTAAAAACTTTCGCTAAAGTAAAAGGCGACTTTCACAAAAACAGTTAAGAAGGGTTCCATAAACCTTCTTGTCCACTTGCACGCCAAATATTAACATTTATCCGTGTCTATGGTCGCTAAAAGAGCAATTCGAGGTGCGGTGTCTAGTTATTTATTAGATGCATCGTTCGTTGGCCTAGAACGAAACGTCAAAACGGAACTAAACCACAAAAAAGACCTGGATAAACCCAGAAAAAGAGTCTCATCAAAGTTCTCGTGTAAATTTGTAATACAACGCTTTCGCAAAATTCCTGGAAGATATTTCAATATCTTACACTTATCCATATCATGAACGTTTCAACGCTCTCGGACTCGCGCACGATCCAGGATTTATCCAAAAATAAACCCACACGGTGGAAGGATATTTTCTCGTTATACCGATCGGAGGAAAAATCGAGGACGCGGAGTGTACGGATTGGCGCTGGAGTTTTCCAAGGGAAGAGATTATTTGCAGAACACGTCTCGCGAGAACGGAAATGCATTAGCGGCATTGATACCTGGCCGGCGAAGTGGCCTGCTGGAAGGAGCCGTGGCCTCTCGACGGGCGCGTTACGCTGAGTTATTGAAAAGCAAAGGACAGGAACGGTGAAATAATAAACAGATGGAAAATGGGAGACGATCGCGCGGTGGCTGGGACGGAAAGCAGAGGCTGCAAACACTTTGGTGCGTGGCCCCTGTTGGGGAGGGAAAGCTCCGAGCTACGACTCATTCCCGTGGTTCGTAAAGAGACTAAGGGAAGCGGAGAGGAGAGGAGAGAACGGGAGAATCGTATAAAATGAAGAGCAGCTCTGAAATGATAAAACTGAGGATATTTCTAGCTTACTCCGGAATAAAGGGAGAGTCTCGGCGAGAGAGAATGTGGCCGCCTAGATGGCGGCGAGGTCAGGCTCCGTCTTCTTCGTACACGGATGATATCCCCGAAATACGGTCAGTTTTAAGGACCATCGCGTTTCGAGGACTTCTTTGAGTCACTGTGATTCTTCTTCGACCCTATCGTTACAACGATCCTCCATCCGAAGTGGCATCCAAGGCGAAGGCTCTTTACTGGCCGAGCGAATCGGCCTAATCCTTATTTCTCTTATCGCCAGTTGCTTGGTTTAATAAAGTCGCGTGCACTCGCTTCGCTCCTATGAATACGTAAAACCCTGCAGACTTATTCCCAATAAAAATGTCTTCTTCGAGGGCTATTCCTTTTAGGATACCGTAGCTCACTCGCTCAGCCCGATTCCCTCGCGAGCGCCTCTTAACTTCATAGATATTCCGGAATTTCGGCGGGAAAAGATGAAAGAAGCGGAGTAAGTGCTTGCAGGATTTAAGGATATCTCGCGAGCCGGTGATTCGCTCGCGAGCAATTAAAGATTCAATTCCTGGCCTGTTTATGGCTCTGCAGGCTACCTCAAGCGGTTTTTATGACGCGATGTAAAACTGTGAGTTCAACCATTCGGAAGCTGCTCTGTCTGATGTGTTTAACCCTCGTGTTCCGTCAGGGCTGTAGGATCATCTTGTAAAGAGGACCTTGCCACGCCTAATTTGTAACCGAGATGAACCAGTGACACAGGAGTCAACCCTGAATCAAAGGATACCCAGAATAGACGAGATGTAGACGATTCGTTTATTGCATTATTGTCCATTAAACGGATTTTTTTAAAGTTTCTTTGCCTTAACACGTTCAGGATGTTGATCGTTTATTTTGAGAAGTCTTAATTTTCCAATCACTACCCTCTATAGGTAGGACGATAAGGTCAGGGGTTTTCTTCCCAAAGGTCACGACGTTCCTACATGTTGAAGAAGATATAAAAATCTAGGATTATAAGCTATGAATAAATATCTTGTAAGATCTAAATTCCGAAAAGGATTATTTATATAAACATCAGATCCGATTTAGGTCTAGGTGGAGTGTGTAATGTATCGTCTGTCAATTCTGAAGAGGTACTCAAAGAAACATATACCTTCCTTGAGTTTTAAAACATTTAAGAAAAGAATATATATAGATCACGATTATTTCACAAGTATAAATCCATTGTAGCGGCCATCGTTCTCAGCTTCACCGCAGATGTATTCCAAGTCAAAGGAGGTTCGAGCATTTTCTCGTGACGATTCCTATATTAAACCACGTCTAATCCTCCAGTAGCAATCCTCGTCTAAGACAGGGCCTGTTAGGTAGTCTTACTGACGAGTCCACTAGAAGGCCCAGAACAAAATGCATCCCTTCTTTTTCCTTCGCCCCTTTACAGCACCACAGCAACACAGGATATCTGACTACGAAGGACACCTAATCTTCGTGGGGTAGAAAAACCTCAACACCATAATCTCAACACTTCAGGTCCGAATCGTAGGTACGTAGTATTCTTAGACACGAATTACCGAGTTTCACAACGCATCTTTAACTATAAAGCGTACTTACTTCAGTAGCTTTCCAGTTATCATTGACTGTCATCATAGTCAGAGTATTTCTGTGAAATTCTTAGAAAACACATATAACACTCTATTCACGAATATTGAAATATCGATATAAATAAAATACCCAAACTTATTTATGGTAAGTTATTCTACGGACCACACTAGGTGTGAACCACGTTGTCAGATGAAAGCAATGCCCGTGGACCACCGATGGTCGGGTTGAACGTGTTAACTCCCCCCAATATTCCGAGATTCCAGCTCAAAATACCTTTCTTCGGGTTCGTGGTCTAAAACTTCGAAGTACCAATCTCGTAACTCACGCACCAGGTACGCCATGGTGGGATAATTCATATACACCGCGTAACAGAAGCTTTAAAAAAAAGAAAAAAGAAAGCAGTGATAGTCTGGTGTAACGGAAGTTTTTTATCGGGCTTGGTTCAAGCAGGCAAAGAGAAGAGGTTGGTTTCCCTGAACGTTACGAGAGGCTGAACATCCGCGGCGACGCTACACAGGTCGGATCTTCTTTACGAGTATTGCGGTCTCGCGGTGGGTGTCGCTGGAAGAGGCTCATCCCGCCACTCTTGTCGCCCGTTTATAAGCGAGTTCGTTTATTTTTTTCAATCCAAGGATCGTATCCTGCACGAGTGCACAGGGACACGCCTGTGTTCCTGTCCCCGTTACTCCTGGCCCCTCCCGGTATCCGCCGCTGGATCCGCTTTTATTCGCTTCGAGATACAGAAAAATATGGATGGGTGACGGTGACTCGAGGCGTGCTTAAATTTTCAGCTGGATTTTCCTGCGCGATGCACCTTTGATGAGGCGAGAACGCTCCTCTCGAGTTTATGGTTCGGTTTGCTTTAAGAGGAGCAGCTTCCTGGAAATTCGACTGATTCGTCGTTTGAGGGGCTCGTGGACGGTTTGGTTTGTTTGCAGCGGTGTCCTGGCGTTTGTTGCGTTCTGACAGCTCTCTTTCCTTCCTATATTTCCGACTG
>NIJG01000089.1:157174-209592 GCA_002201625.1 Euglossa dilemma | reverse complement strand
TGACGCGAAAAATTTCGACACCTGAACTTTTCATCCTATTCTCGACAACTAGAATTTAAAAGCATGCGTTGTCAACTTAGGTTCGTTTTGATATGAATATGATTAATCAAGGTAAAAGCAGACAGTTCACTATTAATGTATAACAATAATCGAAAGAATAATTGATCGAAAAAGAAGATTCGACGTGATACTTGTAAGATGAATCTTTATTTCGATGATGTCTTCATTTTGTTTCGAGAAAAATTGATAAGTTGGACTCCTTGAAACTCTCTTTATTCGATACCAACAAATTTATTTTATTAAATTATTTCAATAACTTATATTAAAGATTCCTATCACATACTAAATCATCTTATGCATTTTAAGACGATTTTGTACTTAACACACTAGCGCCACCACGGTCCGTATCTACGATAACTGTACTGCAAGTGTCTTACATATCGTTGAATTATTTTTTAATTTTGCACATGTTATCGTTGGATCTTTTTCTTTCTCTATTTATCTTCTTCCGTGTATAGACGTGTGTTTTAAATATATAGTTTTCACGTAAATACTTAACTTGTAAACTGTAAAAAACATTATGACTGGCATAAAAGGAATATAGAATTATTTCCTTCCGATTCCTGATTCAAATTTCAAATTCACGCGTACTCTACATATTCATACGATACATCACACGCATTCTAGGGACTCACATCTTTTTCGCCTAAAACATCCGTTCTAATCTAGTGGTTCTAGTTCCTTTTAGTGGTACACTACTTCTCCATAAATACAATACAATCAAAACCCAAGGAACCTAAAAATAATTAACATATCCGCTTCGAAATTCAACTTGTACGCGACAAGAGACCAGAAGAAGAGAATCGTTCAACCACGGTACCTAAAACTCTTGGGAACTCGGGGGAAAAAATGTTGAAATATGAAATTTACGTGCCATGAAACCCAAGAGCTTCTAATCCGCGTAATCGAATCTTAGACACAGTAAAACGGAATACCGTTCGCGGACGTACGTAAAGCGGAGTTTACGCGGAAAAACGGACGTAGGTGGGGAAAAAGAAAATAGGCTTGCAGCGGGACCAGCGCGGCGAGGAAGAGGGGACGAAAGGGAAAGACGACGTTCATTCCCCACAGTCCAATTTTAAGGGAGCTCTAAAACGGCCGTTTATAACCCCCAGCGGCGTTCGAGGGTGGCGCGGCAAGCAGCGCTAGAAATGTGCAAGTCAAACAGCTTGACTCAGCGGTTTATCTGCCTTCGTACACTCGCGAGCGCCATAGCGCCGCGCGAATACCTCTCTCGCGTTTATGACTCCACGTTCCGCCAATGGATCACGCCTATTTCACTTTCCCATCGTCCTACTAAACCCCCTACAATTCGTCAATAGCGATACCAGACTCGCGTGGCCGCCGGAAGATAAACCTCTGGAGTAATTGGCTGAATCGCAAAGATAGCCGCGATTCGCGCGATAATAAACAACGCGTCATGTCCTGTCACGTAGTCTGATAACGGGTTTCTAAGTGCATCGCAAAACAGCTTGCCAGTCTTCATAGGGGTCGCTGCTGATGCAAACTCGACCGTAGATTAGCTTTCATCCGCGTGTCTCAGTCGAATTTCGGTTTGCTTCTTTGTTTTACAACGCAACGCTTTTCCGTTTCGTTCGGGTATTGTGTTTTTGGTATAGCGTGTATTGCTGTTTTTCAGGTACTCTGACACTTGGTTTACAGGAATAGCGATCTTTACAATTGTATCGAGTTCTTTTCCTTTTTCTGTTTGGGAATGAAACGTAATGCGAGATTAAAGAAAATAATAGCAATATTACAAGGATAGTAACGAGAAAGTACAAACAGGTGTACGAAAGTAGGGGTCTTTAATTGCAAATGTTTCAGAAACAATCGAGCGTTTGGTTTATTGAAATGATATATTTTCATAAGCAGGGGAACGAAATCTACCAATGTGAACAATTTGAACTAAATCGATGATCCACAGGCCTTGCATTCTCCTTGTTAAACGGAGTGTATCCTGTATTAATAATTCTGATATTTTGTAAACATTCTTCTGCAAATTTAGGAAGAAAATATCGCAAAGATGGTAACGATACGAATTATATGTACATAGCTAGAGTACTGTGATAATCTAGAGAAGGAAGAAACTGCGATGTTTTTAGTATGTTTTTAACGTGGAATAAAATTTGTGTGAGGAATAAAAAGTACGTCTGAGTTTCGTTCCTTTGATGTGTAGAACAAATGTGTGGTATTTGTTGACGCGTCTTTTCTTTCAAGATGATTACGCGAAGAGGTAATAAAAGTCATCTTAATCAGCGACAAAATTTACGCGTATAGCAAATAACTCATTAGCCTTTTGCACTCGAAGACTTTTTCTCTATGAAGAGGCTTTTCTTGCTTCTACAAGTTTGGTGATATCATTTATGTGAAAATATACAAAGAAAATTATATGTTTGCGTTTAGATAGTTATTGATACTTATTCGTGTTTAAGTTACGGCATTAACACTAGGTTTACGGATGGGTAGATCCAATTACACAATATTAACAGGTTTAATTAATTTATGTTAAGTCTGTTAATATTGTAATTGTTTCGAAATTAAATTCGTAATTCCTTTTTTTCTTTTTTAAGGAAATAACTGACTTCCATAACCTATAAACGTGACAAATGTCCCGAAAAATATTTGTAAACCTAGCGTTAAAACGAACGGTGGCCGAGAGACTCGCTAAAGGGTTAAATATAATAGGAAGGTAGCGTATATTTGTTTTTCAACAATTCGCTTTTTTTCAGCATTTGGAAAAGGAAGAAAATGGGACGAATTTCAGCCGTCTGGCTTTATCGAATGTTATGCAGGGATATTTGATCAAAAAGTACCCGGACCATCAACATAACACTTTATTTAGAAAATGTTACTGTACATTGCAATGGGAGCCTTCAAAGTAGACCCATTCAGCAACTATACACCGTTACCAACGCCTTTTCCACGTCCTGACGCTCGTGTTATAGGCACTTCTAGGAATCGATTTTAGATCAACCTTCGTATTTCCTTTTATTTCTTCGGTCGTTCCAAAACGTCCCTCTAACGAGCCTTTTAGTTTCGAGAAGGAGAAGTTGCAAAGAATCAGACAGCTATGGCGCAGGTGGAATGAGGGTAACTTTGTTTTCAGAAATCATCGAATTGCGAGAAACGCGGCGCGGTATAATATATTCCCGCGGAAACTTGCCAGGAAAAATACTATAATTCTTGGGAAAAATGACGACTCCGTGAAAACTTAATGATATCGAGTCAGCTATTTCCGTGTCTACTTATTAAAAGTGTCACGTGCATCCCATCTGAACTTTCCATCTGCGTCGTTATAC
This sequence comes from Euglossa dilemma, assembly GCA_002201625.1. NCBI lineage: Eukaryota > Metazoa > Arthropoda > Insecta > Hymenoptera > Apidae > Euglossa > Euglossa dilemma. Next base: position 206,233 of record NIJG01000089.1, on the reverse strand, counting down.
CACTTTTCTTCTCTTAACCCAAATTATGCAACTGCGACGATAATTTCTGTTCCGCAGCGTACGTTAGACATTTTCTTACCCTTCATTAAGTAGGGCAGCTTTCTGCCATCTTTCAAAATCCAAGAAACTGCCACGTTTAGATAATTCGAAGCATATTATTCGATCCTTCGTGATATCAAATCGCCATTTCAAGCTTCAAGAAATTCCAAAAATATCCTTGAACGTGTTAAAATTTCATAGTTGGAAAATAATTATAGTCTATATGCTGACCGGTTTGTGAAAGTCGACAATTCTGACTTAATGTTTATACAATCTAAATATTCCTTCTCGGAATTTGGGTCTTTACTATTTATTCAGACCTTGTATCCTAGATAGAGTTTCGCAGATTACGAGACTTATCTTCCCAGCAGAACACGTTTCATTTATCTTCCCATTCTATTTCGAATAATTAAAATCACGAGAACTTGACGCGAGAGCTTTCGCACTTGGAGTTGCAAGAGTAACCAGCGAATCTAAAAAAATATCTTTTCCTATCGAAGTCTTGAAATCTTCGGAACTGTCGGAGATTCGAGCAGCGAGGATTCAAAAATTACGTTCGATCCGGGGTTCGGAAGAAAGTTTGGCGGCGTACAGGATAACGACAGCCATGATAAGGGAATAAAGCAAACGCAATCCCTTTCGGTCGGTGGAATCAGCCAGGATAAAACTATAGCTTCTGTTGCCCGCGTTCAGCACCGTAACAGGCGTCTTTTAGGGCCGCTTTATCGAGCTTGCCTACCCTTCTCCTCTCGAATAGAAGAGAGCATTTTAAAGGCAGCCACTTTGAAAGCTCCTACGCGAGGCGGCTCCTTGAGAACGCGCTACACGCCGCAGCGGCCTAATCTGACTTGGGGCGTAAGATCGTAAATCCTCCCACGCCAATCGCGATTGCGGGGAAGCTCGCCGGAACACAGGTGCGAGTATTGCCTCAATGAATCTTTCGTGATAGGATTTTCGTGCAAAACGGAGTAATCTCGGGGCTAAGAATAAAATCTTCCGACGCTGTTCAATTCTTCCTCCGTTTTTTTCTCCTCCTCCGTCCTCTCGCGCTTTTTTTTACTAATCTCAACTCGTTCGATCGTTTTAACTGCGCAGACAACGAGGTTCTATTTTAAAGTAATTATCGCGGAGATCGATCCAGGATAAGAGATACGACTCGAGTTTCTCGAAAAGATTGGATACTGATACGCTTTACGTTATTTCGATGAATTTAACCCTTTGCAGATGAGAAACCTAGGTTAAGGATAGATCAAGTATATGCTAAATAATTAAAAATAACAAATCGAGAGAAATTTTATGAATTAAAATATACGTGCAATATCGATGACAATGCTGAAATTATTTCTCGTTATATTACAAGCAACTTTTGCTCTAAAAAATCAAAACATTTCCACGCGTGTTATGATATTCGTTTCCAAAGGGTTAATTCCTAGTAAACGATTATGTTTAGTTCGAGAAGTAGATACGATTATTTAGAAATACCCAAGTGATAGCGAATTTTTCGTGTATTTATTGTGGAAAAATACAGGAATCTGTGTAAAATTCATAAGATAAAATAGGGAATATGTCCTATAACTGGAGGTATATTTTAATAAAAGGTGATAATACATGAAAAAATAAGTCGAAAACGTGGAATAATATTTTTCCATGCGATGCTTCATTTCCGAAGAAATTAAGTTTGAATATTCGATGGTTTGCGGATGATATGCGCACTTATTTTGACAGAGTGATTGATAGTCATTGAGTGCTTATAATAAGTATAATAGGATAGTAAAATTAAATCGAAACGATATTTGCTGCATTGGTAAGAGATGTAAGAAGACACGTAAGTAGAGATGATAGTTCATAGCAAATCCGCTAGGTGGCATTTCGTAGTTAAATGCACGTGCGTCACGTAAACGTTTCAAATAAATTTTCTCGAACACTTCTTCATTTTCGATTTAATTTTTCGCGTAGAATAGTTTAATAGTAATTTAGATCTTGCCAAATATTGCAATTTTAATTCGATTCGTTTCCTTATCCAATCATCCTACACGAAACTGTTCTCGAGATATCATGACTAGAACTATTTTAGATTTTTCATCTTTGCAATTGCTGAAAGTATGCTTATGGCAAAAGTAATATTGATTTTCATTCGATTGTGATCGTAACTACGTATGCTATTTTCATTATATTTTCATGATACGAATTTAATCGTCATCAATAATGCGTATAATATTTAGGTTCTCGTTATAAGTCGGTGATTCTAGCGTTAAGTGCACGAATTTAACCCTTTGTGCTCGAAAGAAAGAAAAGAGTTTTCCGTGATGAACAACAGACAACATTATATATTCACTAACACTTTCAATGGTGAAAAAAAATAAGAAAGGCGTGTGTTTTAGTTAAGTTATTGGTTTATTTCACACATAGTTATTCCTAATATATTTGTCCTTTCGTATTCGTTATTTAGATAACGACATTAAAACGAATGGTGACTGAGAGTAACCACTCGAGTGCAAAGGGTTATACCGGGAAATAATAACGCACATCACACGGAAAATTTCTTATTCAATCCCAACACCGTCCACACCATTGCTTAAAGTAAAAAAATATTTAACCTCCGCTGTCCCCTCTCAGGAAACATTGAAGTTTATTAGTGATTAAGAATAGTAATAAAAAAATCGAATAATAACTTATTTCAGCACAACTTTTTGAGAAATGTATGGTTCCCTTATGTTTTCTTTGGAAATGGCAGAAGAAATCAAGTCAAGATATAATAAAATTACTAAGATATATAAAAAAGAACACGACCATCCACGTCCTTGACGAACATTGTTCGGAGTTCAAAGAGTTAATTGCAATTCCAGCCTACGTAAGTACATTGAACAGATCAGTGGAAAGACGATGAACGAACGATACCTGTCGCGCAACACGCAACGTTTCCTTCGGCGTAAAAGTGGCTGCGTATCAGACGCGAACTCATCGGAACTACATCTACCAAGGGACGAGCAGGGTAGCAGTAAGAACGTATAAGTTTAGCGGATTTAATAACTCGGAGTTTAATTAACTACTGAAAGTCTAGTGATCGATTTCCCCCGAGTTCTTTCTTCCAACGTTTCCTCGGCTCGCGCCTTTTCGCATTTCTCTTCCAGCCTCTCTGGCTCGCCTCTCCCTGACGTCGACCGGGGATTCATAATCCTCGGAGACTCGAAATCTCCCTCCTTCGTTTCCCGGGCTGCCACCTCGGAACAGCGAAATTCCACCGGCAGTCATTGGGGAGAGCTAAGAAGGACCACCACTGCCTCTGTTCCTTCTAACCGTCAAAAGTGCTGAAAGCGTCGAATATCGACTGGATCGTTCGAGGCCTGAACGACGAGACCCTGTTCGCTCGCTAGCCAGGATCCTGGATAGCTAGGGGACGCTGTAACTCCTATGGAAACTTCCAAACTTTTTCGTACTTTCCACGACCTCGTGTGGGCCAGCCGTTCCGTGAGGAATCTCTCTCGCTACCCTCCTCCTCTCCTCCTTTTCCAACCCTCTCGCCGATCCAACCCCGTGGAAACGCCACCTTAACGAGACAGAGAGAAAGAAAGACCACGGAAGAAGCCGGAAGGATTTCCGCTTCCGCGCAAGAAACGGCAAGCATAACCGAGCGAATCGAAGTTTTCGGTAACTCCTAGCACGCGGCGGAGGCGTCGAAGATTTTCTTCCTCGAAGAGACTTCACGGACTCGTTACTTCCGCCGTGCAAAAACGACGACTAACGAGATCGCTTGTTGGACGCACGCCTCTAATGCCCTCGCTCTGCCCCGCTGCATCATATTTCACCTTCGACGAGCCACGAGGCTGAGATTCTTCGATGCTCATTTCGAAGTTGCACGGATATTTGCAGTTCCGGGGAGAAACGGCGAACTCGTTCCTTTCGGCACTCCGAGCTCTGACGGGGAATATCCGAGAGGCGTTATTTGTTCTCAAGTCGGTGACTAGGCTTGATCGGGAGGGATTAAAACGATGCATATAAATGGAGTACGAATGAAAGATGATCTGTGCTAGGGATCCTCGAATCGAGGCTTCATTTAACCTCTTGCTATACCATTTAAACAGATACAGTCACCGAACACAGCTGATTATTGAGTTATTCGGAAAGTAGTTTCGCTTTTTCTATTTTTTTATTCAGCCTAAGTGTGAAGTTTGCTGTGAAAAAATATAATTTGGTCCTCTGTTGGGAAAAAACGAAATTGCTTGCCGAACGACCTAATACAATTAATTAGATTCTCTGTTGCGAAAGAACGAAATTACTTTCAGAACAACCTAACACAATGAATGAGTGCATATTTGATGCAAACCACTGAAATCAACGTATTTTGACAGAATTTCACTGTTAAAGTAACGATTTTCATAGTTTCTTCGCTCTAAGTGCACAAATTCGCTCCAATGATGCGAAATCAACGCGAATATCGCATATTTGCATGATTTTTTATTCCCATCGTAAGTGCGTGATTCGCTGGCGAAATATGATTTAAACGAAAAATTTCAGCGTTTCAGCATCAGAATACTGTTGTTTGTGTTTTTATTGGGTTCTTCGGAAAGTAATATCGTTTTCCTTTTTTCTATGCGGCCTAGATGTGAAGTTGACTGTGGAAAAATATAATTAGGTCCCCTGTTCGGAAAAAACGAAATTACTTTGCGAACAACCTAATAGTTAACTGAGACGAATCCAGGCCCAAGTTATGCGCCCGAATGATCAGGAAAATAGGCCAAGTAGCAAAGACAGAATGACAAAATTTCGAACACCATATATGAACAGGATTTGTTCGCGTAATTAACACATTGTTGACCGGTCGCGAGTAAACTCGCGATCTGCGTTTTTGTTTCGCGTCAGCTTCGTTCGTTTAATCCATTCTTTAGCTAATATTTAGCTAATAAAACCCGTCAAACCATGTCCACTTTGCTATAAAAAAGAAATTTTGAAAGAAACCGGTTATTTTGAAAGAAATAACCGATGACATGAGATAAACTTTGAGAAGAACAGCCGATCAACAATGTGTTAACATGTTTCGTACATTTTCGTCGAACAATCTCATAATCCGCGATTCGTATCTAAATTATTACGAGGCAACCTCTTCAAACTATGATTTAAATTATGACGTTGTGATGTGTGGTGTTTAGGTTTGGATTAGTGACATGAGACGTGTCTCTCACGACAACTTAAGTTAGCTTAATATAACTCCTTTATCCTTGAAAAAGCATTTATGTAGGTTTATTATACGTGTTATTAACTGATTGAAGAAATACACGTTGATCTTTAACCAGTGCTCGCGCATAACCATCTTAACACGATCGCATTTACATTCTCATTCTCATTTTCGCATCATTTAGCATTCCCTTTTATACTCATTCATCCTACGCATTGCCAAACACTCGAAAGTTCAAGAAGCATTTATGTGGAAACGTTTGCTCTTCACTGCTGATTATTCGATAAAAACATTGTCACGAGTTGAGTTGTATAGTTGTAAGATAGAACTAGATTAACGTTAAAACTGTAGTAAGCAATAGTTCGCTTTATCTAAATACGTATTATCATTTTTAACCATCTAAGACTGTGTCGTTGCGCGATGCGAGCTCTTCTCCTAGTTCGTTTAGTGTTTCTGTATTATATCTGTTTGACTTTCGCGGTGTTCTAATGCTGACTATAGTCATCCAGCGTTCAATGCTCGCTTAATGCACTACAAACATGCAATGTTTAAGTGTACTAAGTATCGGTATTAACTAGTGTAAATCTACAGAATAATACAATCGATATTTTTAAACTATGTCCAGGAATAAAAAGATAAAAATACAGTTAATGTAATGTAAAGTCATTTCGCGAAGGATGTACGCTGTATGTATTTAAATTCGTTCCTTTATGAACTATAAAAACGTGGTAGAAAAAAATTCCTCGTTCAAGAAATACAAAATAAATTCACTTTTGCGGGGAAAATAAATATAGACAATAGAGGAAAAATAGAAGTGGCATTTTCTGTTGTTTGCAGCGGACAGTGTTAAAATACAATGCTCTGCAGCTTCCTTTCTTTTATTTTCCAAGTGTTAGCTACTACAATTTGTTCCGTATTCCAGACCAATAATCATTCCTTTCGGACACTTTATCGTTGAATTATCGGAAGTGGCTTAAATATCGCGCAACGCGTAGACCATGAAAATCTACGATGGAGAATCTACCTTTATGTTGAAACTTCGATAGCAATACTGATAATTGTTGGTGTACTGAAAATATTACCGCTGAAGTCTTTGCTTGCAATATTACTGAGAAGCTTCAATAGCAATAGAAAGCATTCGAAATTTATAGTATTGTACATACATACACGTCCGTGTATATGTTTTCAATTTTCGATAAAACTTGGAAGATAATACTGAAATGATAAATAATAGAAATGAAAAGAATATGTAAATGTTGAAAATTCGGAGCGAAAATTGCGAAAAACATAGAATAAAGAATATAGAACATGGAATACCTGAAAGATAGACAAATATTCAATTTACAGAATATTTTTATACTATTGTTAAAAATATTCGAACGGCGAAATGAACAGGTCGGACTCAAACTTGGAAAATAATACTGAAATAGTATAGAAATAGTAAAGAACATAAAATATCTTCAAGATGGACTTCAATATTCAATTTAAAATACGCAGAATATTTTTATTATTATTGCTATTCATATAAAGAATATATTGTATAATACAAAAATAATTCACGAAACAATTCAGCAATATACTTAAAATTGGTTGTACCATTTCTAATTTTTATTTAATTCTAATACTTTAATAAAGTTCGATTATTTTTCTACCCACTCGTTGCACTCTTACAATTCCGGCCACTTTTCAAGTTCCCAACATCTTTATCTCGCTTTACCTGTGGTATTATTTTCGTGCTCCGAGTCCAAAGCGCGTATCTCATTCGCTGAAAGTTCAGATCGCAGTGTTCGAACACATTCGCAATCGACTATGCTGCAAACGCAGCTTGCGCGAAAAATGGGATAATAAAAGACACAGAGAAACGGGAAGAAAATGGACACCGATTTGAATATAAAGTAAAAACCGAGTGATCCATTGCCAAGCCTGTCTGAACGTTCGAATCAGATCCCGGCTCTAAACGCGCTAATAAACTACCTCGAAGGGCTCGAGATGTAATAAATGATTTACCACACCGAGGTACTTAATATCGCCCATAGACATAACTCAGGCATTATACGTCGATAAAACAAAAACAAAAAAAGAAGCACCTGTAAAAAAAAGGAGAGGTACCTACATTGTTGCCGGGAGGTCATAAAACAGAGAAGGGGGAAGAAAATGGTACTTAATTTCCCGAAAAGAAAAGAATGGCCACGGAATCCGCAAACCCGCGGGATTAAAGAGTATCGAAACTCGCGACTTTATCGCAATTTTATTTTACGAAGAAGCGTTCTGAAAGTCTGTTAACCCGGCCACCCTCGCCCAACCCTGGCGAAGGAAAAAAAAGGAAGAAAACTGTTCAACGTTAAAATATGGGGCTATAAATTTCTTTATCGTTGTTATCAACGAACCGCTGTTATGAAACTATTTATCGTAATTTGCGAGTATAACTCCGGCGGGGCAAAGAGTTGGAAAGAAGTTCCGCGAGATTCTAAGCCACCAACGGGGCAGAGTTTCCTAAGGGAGACATTTTAATTACCGACGGTCCATTCGTTCGCAGTATATATTCAACGATACACCTGCTCCTAGCACTTGCGCCTTTGGTACCCCGGAGTACGACCTCGCGCCATTTGTCTTTTGAGTTTATATATAAAGCCGATCGTCCGACCTAACTCCTACCACCACCACTGCGACTCGACTGCTTCCGTTTACCGACTCAAAGGCCAGCTTGGTTCGCCCCAAATCGGAAACTACGGGCGACAGAGATTGACTGGACTTCAATAAAGCTTCTTCCGAAGTACCGGGGAAGATGGCTACAGAGAGCGATGAGGCTGGGATATGCTGGTACCGTTAAACTGGTCCGTGGCCTGATCCTTTATGGCACACTCGATTCAGTCACCTCGATAAAACGTAACAACTTTGATCTCGGTACATAGAGAACTTTCTTCTTGATGTTTCGCGATTAGCTCTCAGACGGTGTCTCTGACTCCGTCGGTAAGGCAGAAATATGTTTACGAACTCCAGATATCCGATATGAAAAAAGGTTGGGGATGAATCTCAGTAGAAAAACGAGTTGAGAAGGTAGAGCGACGTTTCTTCGTACGAGCATTAGTTCTCGAGATATTTAGGTTTAGATTTTTATTCAGCGAGGGTGCGATTAGTTCGATTTAACCATTTGGAGACAAGTGTTAAAATATCCATAGAAATATTTCATTTTTTAGAATGAAAGATGCTTGAAATATACGAAAAATAATTTTAGCATGTTAATTTTAATTTTTAGCATCTACGTATCACATATTTTTGAATTCAGAAAATTTCCTTCAATCTGTCTCTTTATATTGCTTAATATATACTCAATGTATCGTTATTTTCGTTTTCCGTCCTCAGAGGATTAAACTGGTATCTGTATCCAGGTCTGCGTTTATAAATATTCTACACGGGATCAATTGCTTCGTATCGGTATCTTGTTCTACTCGTCAGGAACAGATTAAATTATTCGAACCGCAGACATGATCATGTCAACGAAATCAATTTTCTCAAAAACGGAGCCTTGTATGAAAACATTTCGTTCTATATTTTCGACTCTAGGAGGATTAAACACGAAAACGTTGACGATTTAAAAATTGTAAGTTCATATATCCCAAAATTTAGACAAGAAGTAATTTTGCTAGAAAGCACAGGATTTTAATTAAAAATTTTGTTTGCTTCTTTTCTTTCGTATACCGCTCTATATTTAATAACTCTGAACTGTCAACTGCCACGTTGTTTCTTTTTCTATCCTTGGCAGTACTTCGCCGCACACTTTCGTATTCAATCCTCCGAACTTAAATTTAAATTTGATTTAAATAAGAAGGCACACCTAAAAGTTTGTCAAAAAATGTTTCGCATCACGATTTCGTAAGTCACAAAAAGCAGTACCCGAACATCGCTGAGTGGGTTTAATTAAAAATTAGTCGACACAGGGAGTACACGATGCATCGTTGGCAAAGTCAGGTATCGTTTAATAAAGGGCGACATTTGTACGAATTAATAGAGCCGAACGTGAAGGTCGGCGATAAGAGAAGCACCATGTGTCTTCTGCCGGATCTCGGAGGCTAGGAGGGATCCAGGAGGACTGGCCACGATAATCAAGACTAACAGCTTCGGCTGATCCTTCAACCTTCTTCGTCAGCATCCACGCGTGCCCCTCTCACCGCGCTATATCTCAATTTATACCACAATAATGTCACTTTGCCCCGACGTATATGTGCGCCGTGCCGTTCTTCGCCTTCCGTTCCTCTGCGTCCTTCTCCGCCGCGACGGTCTCCGTCGTGCGAGGAGAGACGTCCCGTAAGTTCCGCGAAACTCGTGTACGCGTATCGGAATGCTCGAAGCGTGCCGTGTTAGCCGCAAAACGATGCATTTTGTCGAACATCACGCCCATGGGAGTGATGGGAATCGGTCTGGTAACTACAGCCGCGGAGAATCTTGTTCAGGGGCGGATAAAGCGTTCGGGCTATTAGCTAGGGAAATATAAACGTGATACATTCGTTCGTTACGTTCGTTTCGCGGATTAAAATTCTATTCGGAAACTTTTTTTTTCCCCCTTGCCCGCGATGTATAAATTCCCGTTACACGATTACCATGGGACCGCGTCACGTGACGGGAACGACGGGAGCGGGGAGCGGAAAGGTCCCTATTTAAAGTCTGCTACCCCGTGCAGGGTGTTATAAACGAAAGGCTTTATGCACCGAGTCCTCAAGTACTATTAAATTAAACGGTAGTTAGGAAGTTCTTACATAAAACCCTCTAACTGCTCGTCTCGATTAATAGACACGCGTTTGGAATCGTCTTGTTAAACCTTCCCTCGTCTTTGACTCCTGATATGACGACCTTGGGATTTTTCAGGACCGATTTCTCTTCCGATAATGGAGACTCTAGTTTACGGTTAACCCTTTGCGAATGAGAAACGAAGTTAACTATAGATCGAGTATATGATAAATAATTTAATACAGCATATCGAGGGAAATTTTCTGGAATTAAAAGATACGTACTATGTCGATGACAATACTAAAATTATTTTTCGTTATATTCCAAGCAGCTTTTACTCTAAAAAATTAACAAATTTCCATGTATATTATGACATTCGTCTCCGAAGGGTTGAAAGAGTTGAGAGTTCTAATCGGTATCAGTTTTAATGTAGAATCGGAAGGAAGTACGAAGTGTATTAGTATTTCAGTCTCAATTTCATTTTAGATTGTAATAAATATAGATTTTGGGATTAATTATGCCAATAAACATAATATCGATACATGTATTACGTTTGAAGCTTTGCTGTTTACAAGACGATAAAATAACTCTGATAATAACATTTATTTATTCCACTGGAACAACAATTAATACGTCGAGTACACAAAACTGTTGATATCTAGTATTTTTGTCATTTGAATAAAACTTGACAGTGGAGATCGCTTCCGTCTAAGTAACCGCAAAATAAACACATCATTGTTTAATTTAGTCGTTGGGAAATAATATCCCAGTAGAACGTAACTAATCCACCACATTTTTTCAATAAAAAGTTTCGTTTTTGGATCTTTGATAGCTCTTATTAGAACTTTACTTTGCCAATTCGCTCTCGAGGTAGATAATTGGCTCGGGAAGGGAAGAGAAATGAAAATGAAATATTTCCCGTGGAATATGGCTACCTCGAGGTTATCTTCTCGGTACTGAACTCTTAAAAAGTCAACTACTATAAGTGGTCATAGCATGATAGGATCATCTGCCATGAAACGGTCGTAAAAGTAGGACACGCGAATCTTTATTATTGGCCGGAGTCTTGCGTCTACAAATTGAATCCTGTACCATCGCGGAACAAAAAGAACGAATAAGAAACGAATAAGGAATCAGCATCAAAGACATCTCTACGTCCCACTGGCCATCTTCATGTAGATGCACAGGTGTCAGTCAGGATAGTACATACTCCGTGGACTCAACCTGACTTCGTCTTTGACACTCTGGAAACACGTATCTTCAGTCCCTTGCTGCCATATTCTGGCCTAGTGATAGAATAAGTTGCATCTACGCTCTTTTCATCTTCTGTTAAATAATTTATATTAATTTCGTGTCTGTGTCAATGCTACTCTATTCGAGCTCGATGGCTGCTTTTCGCTCTTTTTATTCGTCATATGGTGTGATATAAACTTATTCGTAGACGTGACACTTCTTAAGCCAAACCTAATCCAAAACATCGTCTTTGATACTGGGATACTTCAGGTTAGTTTTCTGTTTCTTAGTAGATAACATTATATTTCAAAGACTACGCCGATCCTGTCATATGCTATCTTTCACTACGGCCCATCGATGATCTTCCTTTGGCCAATAATGGCTACTGTCAGTTAGTCGAGAAGATCAAAACACACTGTGCCAATTCAGAATGAAGGCATAGTACTTTCTACTTTCCAAGTCCTTTGCCACCGTGTTATGACAGTGATAAGACAAGTTACATCTAAAATCATTTTATCTTATGCTAAATAATTGCTTTTATTTCTATGTCTATGTCAATGCTACTCTATTTAATTTCGATGACTATTGTTCGCTCAGTTTGTTCGTTACATGACATTGTCTGTCACCAACGAAAATTCGTGTCATCTGTCGTTAAAATTGTATTTAAAAAGGTAGATATATTATTCTATGCTTAATCAGATCGAACAGTACTCGACAGTACCTGCATAAAAATTTCAAAAAAGATTCATTTTGACCCCCACGGTAATTCTAGTGTTAAAACTCGTTTCCTCGACACCTGCCACAGCTAGAGACGAAGAATCGATAAAAAATATCCGTTGTATTATAAGAAAATTCATTAAAATGGAAGAGCAATGTCTGAGCGATCTGTCTAGGAGAAAACAGTCTGCGCGCAATCTCTCGCGAGTAGTTATTCGAGAAGGAAGAAAAAAGGAAGATATTTATTCGTTAAACTCGAAGGACATTTTGATCGAAGCAGTCGATGGTCGATGATAGTCAGCCTGGTTGATTAAAAGCTGCGTATTTTCGCGCCTATTCACGAATCACCGTGCCGCTAATGGGATTGGAAACAGTGAGTGACGCCGAGCCGGGTGTGAGATCGGTTCAGTCGTTCGCCTGCTCTCACGGTTCCGCCTCGACCGCTCGCCGGCGTACATTTTCAATTTTGTGCCCGGGTTTTAATACCCCGGACGGGCTTTTCAAAACCTGCCTTTTGTCGCTGCAAGTGACGAGAACTTATTTTAGCAAAAAGTCCCAGCCTCAGAAATAACCGAAAGACCATCAAACAAGATTTCAACGGCGAGAAAGCAGTCGCCAGACGATCCCGAGAGAACATCGATAATGTAATATACCGGGTGTCCAGTAACCCGTCAGACCTACTTCGCCGATTCACTCAGATGTTTCGGGACAGTCCGAGAAATTGCAATGCATTTTTTTAGACACAGAAAGTTTTGAATTCGAAGCTTCGGTGTTCGATTAGACACAGATTGCAGATTAGAATTGATCATTCTCGCTGATTTTTACCATAAATTCAACTACTTTACTACGCGTTAGTTCTGGGAATGACAGAATTTTTGTCGTATGACAGAGAAAAGCTTAAAAAATTCACGAATTAGTCTAGAAACTTGAGCTTGAAAAATGTTGCAAGTGACAAAAGCGATTGAGGATTTTTGACAGACACACTTCTGCATTTTTCATAATATCTACACAACCTAAAACTACACCAAAAAAGGCATTAAGAAGGGTTTCGAGAGAATAGAAAACTATGTGCGAACAATTAAAGCTAAGGTTTTGACAGTCCGTGAAATTCGAACACATTTTCTGAGACATAGAAAATTATGAATTCGATTCTTCGGTGTCCGATTAAACACAGATTGCAGGTTAGAACTAATCATTCTCGCTGATGTTTACCATACATTTAACTACTTTACTACGCGTTAGTTCTGAGAATGACAGAATTTTTGTCGAATGATTAAAGCTTAGAAAATTACTCGAGTTAGTTTAGAATCCTGTGCCTGAATTGTTACGAGTGACAAAAGCGATTCAGAATTTTTGACAGACACGCTCCTGCATCTTTCATAATAACTACTGAATCCGACACAAAAAAAGGCACTAAAAAAGGTTTGGAGAAAATGGAAAACCATGTACGAAGAATCAAAGCTTGGGTTTCAACAGCCCAAAAACTTCGAATGCATTTTGTAAGATATAGAAAGTTTTGAATTCGATTCTTTGGTATTCGATTAGACACAGACAATAGATTAGAATTGATCATTCTCGCTGATTTTTACCATAAATTCAATTACTTTACACGCGTTACTTCTGAAAATTATAGAGTTTTTATTAAAGAAAATCTTAGATGAGAAAAGCTTAGAAAATTCGCGAATCAGCCTAGAATCCTGAGCTTAAAATGTTACGAGTAACAAAAGCGATTCTGGATTTTTGACAGACACGCTCCTGCATCTTTCACAATAACTACACAACCTGAAACGATACCAAAAGTAACACTAAGAAAGGTTTTAGGAACATGGAAAATCTTCTCCGAAGAATCAAAGCTAGGGTTCGGCTAGTCAGAATTCAACGGAGATTCGATCAAATCGGATTCCACGTATATCATCGTTTCATCCTCGATTATACTGGCCTCCAAGAATCGTGACCCGTTCACGAAACTCACGATAAACACTTTCCGCTGAAACCAAACGGCAAGTCGATCCCTGAACTAGATCTCGGAGCTAGACTCACGAGACTTATCAAGTGTATTCGTGTCGCCACTATGGGCACTAATAGTTTTCCTTTATACAATATTTCAATCAATTGTTAAAATAACGGTAATGCCTAGACCTGGCAAGAATGCCTTTGTATCTGCTCATTTTGGCTAGGTATTTTTAACACTAGAACTACCGACCTATAATGAGTATCTAAATATATTCTTCACAAATGAAGATAGTTGTAGTAGTACGAGGAAAATAAATAACTTTGAACTGCTGTGTTTCGATCTGAATGAAAGTAGGCAAAAATTTTATCAAAAGCAGTTTGTATATTCTCAGAAATTGTAAAAATAAAACATCTGAAATGCAATTTTTCTATTTCATCGTTAGATTGCATTGATTAATCGTGCAAGTAATAGCAACAAAGTAGTACGTTTTTGTAGTGCAAATGTTGTATTGAAAATATAAAAAAGGAAGACAGTAAAACAGTCTGAGGATTCAAATCTACTATCCTTCTTCATAGTCAAACTTCTTCATAGTAAAACAATTCGTTTACTGGTTGCGTATGAAACATCGAATGATAATATCTCGAAAACAAAGATCCGTTGTAAAAAACCCGATTATGATTTTCTACTACCAGGTATATACTATAACTTAAAACTACTATCATTCGAAAAGTGATGTGGACTACCGTGAACTCGGGTTGTCAGTGCAGCGCGGAAAAATGATCGGAAAGCGAAGTGGCCGGTGTGTTGGCTAGTGAATAAATTACACCGTTCGATACTCAGCCAGGAAAAGGTTGTTGCCTTTAAATAGAACGCGTCTGTTCGCGGAATGGCCGGCTTTAGCTTCGCGATAAACGTCCGAACCATGTCAAGAACGATTCCGCAAACTTCGCCGTTAGCGGGGCTTAGGAATGTCCGGCGTTCCGGCCGGCTTTACGATCGGCCATGCGTGAACCCAGCGGCTAACTACGACGTTTATATTCTTGACACGCAATAGTTGTCCGTTTGTGCGTGACCGTGTACGTGTGTCGCGGGCAGCCCTTTACCGTTTGGGTATTAAGGCGTTCGGATTAGGCCGCCCTAGAGGAGAGAAACTTGCCGCGCGAGATTAACCTATTCCGGAGCTTTATAGAAACTCCGCGCAGCCTGGGATTACGGCAGCCAGTGAAATCTCGCTCGCCTTGTACATCGTTGGGTCCGGCCACGGATACGTTAGAATCCCAAACAGATGTTCCCGTTTATACGTCCCCTTTCCCAGCGATCCGGCGCCAATAGCCTGTTTCCCCGGCGTCGCGACAGGTAGACCAACAGCTCGCGAGCTGGTTCGTGACCGGACTGATTTAATTGCCGCTTCGAAGCACCAGGTGATCGATTAGGACTCGGGCGAAAGCGGAAGACGCGGGATAGAGGCGTTTCCCTACGCTTCCCAGGGAATAAAAGATACGGGTTGACACGTGTCGATACCGACAACGTGGTCATCCATCAATGCAAAAGTTTCAGAATGTTTTTCGATCAGAAGGAAGGAATTACGAGGAGGGACACGTCGGGTGATTTTCCGAAATTCCGGGAAAATTTCGGAAGTTAATAACGGGATAGACGAGCGTGGTACGCTTCGGCCAACGCGATATTGTTTTTGGCGGAAGAGGAGGACTGAGGGTAGGAAACGGGCGTTTGTTACTTGCGGCTGAACGTAACATTTGTGAAACCTGTAATTTTGGTCCTACGCGCGACCGGCTATGCTGTATATTAATGCACAATGGAAAGGGGTCACGTGCACAGTGTATATTCCTCTATCGTACGGGCCGCGTACAATCGATGGTGCCGCTATTTGCGAACTTGCATCGTAGGACAAATAGGTGTGTTGTGCAACGACACTGCACGATGCTGGACTATCCTGTTTGCGCGCGATAATATTCCTGCAAAGAATTCTCTGCCTACAGGCAAACGCTGATAGCTTGCGAGTTAATGGCTGCACGAGGGATATTTAATATTTGCGATAATTTTGAAAATGCCCTGCACCGGGGTGTCTCGAATATGATTGTATTGTTTGGGATAGGGTAATAGTTTTCGTGGGTGTATCGTGTGGCAAGATTTGTGAAAATGGTATGATGAACGTGTTTTTGTTCTTCTTATTTTCTTTTTAAACGGTAAGGTGGTAATGGTAAAATTGAATGTCCGAATTGACATAATCGTAGGCGAGTAATTATTAATTCATAGCGAGGTTGCGTGTTAATGTCTGGACAAGGAATATTTAATATTTGTTATGGTAATAGTTCTCATGGGTTTATCGTGTAGCAAGGTTTGTGAAAATAGTATGACGAACGTGTTCTTCCATTCATTTTTAACCCTTTCCACACCGAATATATTTCAATTTTGTTTGCAGTAATTCCCAATACTTTAAAATATTTTATTTGAAATTAATTTCTTGAACTAAAAAATAGAGCAATTTAAGTAAACAAAGGAGAATAAAATTCAATTAAATGTCAGTTTTAAGTAATTTTCAAGTGTATGAAATAATTTCCTGATGTTGAGTCACATTTGACATAGGAGAGTAAAGGATTAAATATTAAGAATGTTGGAATTGACATGATCATATCAAAGTAAGTATTAACATCTTACACTACGTTAACCGCTATATATACTTGTTCCATAAAATTGAATAAAAATTTTAAAAATTCTTCGAATTCTGTGCATGTTAAAACGTGTAAAATATAATTATGATCGCGTGATTAATATAGCTTACAAACATGAGATTTGGCGCGAAGACTTTGTGAGAGTTAGATTCGTCATTGTAGCACAAAAGGTTAGATTGTAATAAATGGAATAAAAATTTTACAACTATAAAATAATTCTTATTTTGTAAAAATGAAGCAAGTGTAGTTGTTTTCAAAATTTAGATAAATATACAGAGTCTCGGAAAATGTTATTTCGTTATAGAAAAGATTAGAAAAGTTACAACAAAGTTCTAGGAGAATAATTTGCAAAAATATATCATAGATTTCTTCGGAATTGTAAATTCAAGCATTTTTAATATATATTAGAATTTTTTTTTNAAATAATTCTTATTTTGTAAAAATGAAGCAAGTGTAGTTGTTTTCAAAATTTAGATAAATATACAGAGTCTCGGAAAATGTTATTTCGTTATAGAAAAGATTAGAAAAGTTACAACAAAGTTCTAAGAGAATAATTTGCAAAAACATATCATAGATTTCTTCGGAATTGTAAATTCAAGCATTTTTAATATATATTAGAATTTTTTTTTAAATTTCGGACATTCTTTGGTCCCGATATGCTTTAACAATGACGGCTATTCGAAAATGAGTTCTCGTCATGCATTTCATTTTATTACGTATGCACATTCGTAACATACATATTTTCATAATTTTTCAAAATTTCCACCATTCCTCAGTCTCGAAGCACGTCGTATTGTCGTAATGTAAAAACAGTCATACACCGTTGTTAATCATTAATTTATTTGCATATTTGATTATTGATTATTAAAATTAGTTGAATTCGGTTTGCACGAGTATGCATGAGCGGACGGATGCAAGTGGCGTGTTGTTGCAGTTGCGAGGATGATTGAAAAGCGAAAACAGAATGATTTGACAGTACGAAGAGCGACGACAGGAAAACGAATTTTCGTTATAATAATTCATATTTTGATTTCTCTGAAATAATACGCTTCCTTCCGAATATTCCCGGAATATAACATCGTCCGTTCCTATTCGATAATTTCCTACTGATTTTCCAGCAGCTGCCAGTAATTTCTCGGCAATTTCTTGCAATTCCATATAACATTTTACCACTTTCTAATATTTCCAAATAATTACTAGTAATTTCCAGAGATTTTCCGATAATTTTCTTACCTACACTGATACTTTATAACATTTTTTTACAAATTTTTCCGGCAATTTAGAAAAATGTCCCTTTGACGCTACAAAATTCCAAACAAAACTGGTCGCGCGTCAGATTTTCGAAGCGAAAATTCAGAATCACGTGACAGAGTACAAAACCAGCCTAATGCACTTCTGGGAGCTACAAAAATTGATATTTCCCGTAGAATCGGTACCGGACAGGTCACGGATTCAAAGCCGTATTCGATATTTAATCTTTCGTTTGCCGCGAATCAAAACCCCGTCAATTAACGCCACATTTGCGAGTTTTAGCGGCGGCTATATTACATTCACGTGTTTTTTGTTTTCCACGCATTGTGTCAGCCTGCACACCGGCGATCGGATACGGCGAAACACTTTTAGCGCGAACGAGGTTATCGAGTCCGTTCCATTTTCCCCGAAAAACGTGAAACATTAACATCGAGATATTAGACGATCTCGGGAGACTGGCGAGCTTCCAGTAACAGAGAAGTGTCTCGGCTGGAAGCTCAGGAAAATATCGCGCGATCGACTCGTCAAGGAGACGTTGTCTACGCTTTTCCAAAACATTTCGCCCCGATCGTCGAGATCCGAAAGCTCTACCCGCGACAACTTCGATCCGATATAACTTTCAAAAAGAAACGGGCCAATTTCGAAAACTTCCGAGAGACGGCGGAGGATAAATAAGGAGGGAACAGGATAGGGCGAGCAGGAAGAGACAGTTCGGGCTGCATGAGAATATAAAAATGGAATATCTGAGCTATTTGCCCGCTAGCTTGTTTCGATGCCAGTTCCACGAGAATTCCAGGACCTTTGAAGAACAAGATAGCGAGCGACAGCGTCCGACAATTCTCGATGAATAACCACTTCGTTATTCCGCTTTTGCTATTGTTCAACTTTACGTCGATCCGCGAGAATGTTGAACGATTTTTATCCCTGCAGAAGACTTTCTACCATAGAGCCGATGAAATCTTTTAGAACAGATAAAAATCGTGTAATAATTCATTTGAATACCTCATACGCTATTACCTTAGTTTAAATTTAATATATTAATTAATATCGAGTTTCAAAATTTTATTAAATGGTAAATGAAAGTTGCCTCTCGAGTGCAAAGGATTAATACTGTCGTCAAGTATAACACGAATGAGTACGTTTCGTTTGGGCACCATTTTTCGTGGTAAAAACATACCTTCATTATATAAATACGAATTTTCAATTAATTTTTTAACGTTAACAAATATTTTTATCAATATGCACCAATATTTCTTGTGATAATTTTGATATCCTAATTCCATACCATTGCTTATATGTATGTGACTAAATAATATAATATTTTAACTTTTCTAGTTGATTTTGGGAGGATAGGCAGAGAAATACTACTAGCAATACTAATGTATAATAAGTTTCAACTCGATACTGTCAGTCGATCATTTAATACAGTGAATTATATTATACAGTATAGTCACAATATTCCAACAAAATATAAGTTTATTCTATAGCAGTGATGGCGAACGTTTTTGGGAAGTGGGTCAAATTTTGTCCATTATTTTTTTTTTAGTACTGACTCGTGTCTCACTTTTTATATTTTTCAAATATTTTTGGTCGTGTGTTCTCTTTTTTATGATATAAAAAATAAGTTTAGAAAAATCATCGTGTGAGTCATAGATTTACCATTACTGTATCATAGTATATTTCAGTATATTTCATTAGCATCTACTACATCTACACATCAGTTGAATAAAGAATAAACAAATCCTTTATTCACGTTTGATTTTCAAATCGCAACCAGTGACTATAGTCAAAACGAGTCAAATTTCGACCTATACATTCTGATTCTACATTTAATTCCGTCGTGATTTAAAATTCCATCGAGAATTTCCATTTTTACAATTTTCGGCATATGCCGATTCCGAGAAAAATTTCTCGACACTGCTGCCGATCGCGCAACTAATTTTCGCGAATAATTCCGGGGTTCTGAAATTATACGAGTCTCACTGGCGGATAATGGATGTACTCGGATATAGGATAAGGTGAGCTTGATATTTCGGAAGGTGATTTATTACCTCGCCTAGGTGGCGGCGCGCCGAGGAGCCTTAATTAGTATCGGGGGTCTCAAAAATTGCGGCACCCTTATTAAAGTCTTATCAAATATTTCCTGACCGTGCCAGCNCCTCAAAAATTGCGGCACCCTTATTAAAGTCTTATCAAATATTTCCTGACCGTGCCAGCCTTCTCTGAATATCCCGGGATATTCTAAAATTTAAATGCCCCGCCGCGAGTTGGCCATAATCATAGAAGCTATTACGGGGATAGGTGAAGGGGGATCGGATGAGGTCGCGGGGCAGTTACCACGCGCGCGAATTATCGTCAAGTGCCATTTTCTTTGGAGATATACTTGAAAACTGCACGAGCAATTAGACGGGAAAGCTGTGCAAGCCCAGCCGATATAAAATTGTCCAAAACGAACGGTCGAGTGGCATTAATGTCTGACAGCAGCTGTCGAACTGTAAAATCGAAACTCTGATTACGAACGGTAGTAACGTGAATTTCTGCCCGTTTATCGAACCATGTATAACTGCGCTGCCGCGATATCGTTTCGAAGTCGTTGAAAAACGTGATGGATTTTTTCTCCCCGGAGCTGACAATTCCGAATGAATTATTCGTGACACGACCCGGACCGTTCGGTTAAGGAAATTTGCATAAAAATAGAGCGAAGTGCAGGGTAAGATTGCCCGGCAGTATGCGATTAAACGTCTAAACGATAGAGATATTTCGCGGAATTTCCGAGGGAAAGAATATTCTACGTAACACGGTCGGTTTTAATAATTTTCCGAGCGAAAAAAATGTTCGGTAAACACACAGCTCGGTGGTATAATAAAAACGCGAACGATTATACGCGGAAAAATAAATCGAAAAGCCGGGATAAATTTTTTTCCGTGCGAAGCTTCGGTTTTGAGAAAATTCGCCTTGAATATTCGTTGGGTGCGCACTCGGCCAGTCGCGTTGTAGATTAATATATCGGTATATTTATGGAAATTGTACGATTATTACACGAGCATTACAGAATTTCCGATATCATCGAAGCAATTAAAGAGAACGAACTTTTCAACGTTTGATAAAATGAAACGCCGACGTGTGCTAGAAATTTTTAATAAAAATTTAATACGAAGGGGAGAATTGCGTAGTCGATGGGAGGGAAAATATTTTCAACGATTTTTTAAGCTGCACGAATGGTTACTAATATACAGCTAAATTTAATTGTCCTGTACAACGAATAGAAATAGGAATAACACCATCGAGTACCCGGCCCAACAAATTCCCAACAAATTTCTATAGTCAATTCTCTCGGAAAGCGAAGACTCGTGTGAAAAAAAAATTCATCGCACATTTTATGTTATACTATACGGAAATAGAGTCCGTAGATCTACATTACACCATCGAAATATCAACTTTGTAGTAAAAGTAAGATTTTACGATTCGAAATACCTAGAACTGAATTAAATATTATTTTCGAATGGAATAATATAATAATGTTACAATAAACATTAATGAATCTGATTATTACGGAGAATGGTTGTTTGCTATTTTGCATTGCTACGCGAAATAACGAAATTAATTGAAAATTATCTATTTGTCGAATATATTCATGACCAAATAGTATTATTTCAAATATAGCGATAGAACAAATAACAAATGTAATAAAAATTTTATTCGAATAATATTTTATATCGATAGTGCTCGTCTCTGCTATTATACAATAAATATCGTATATTCGATTCAAATAAAAAAAAAAGAAAAATGTTGATTTAGACGTAGGATTTTTATGATGATACAATTTGTCGACTTGTCGAACGTTATTATTCAAAATAAATAATTTAATTTTTGTTATTATACGGAGAGATTTGTTGCTTCACCCGTCTATCTTTTCTAATTCAACAAAACGAACACCCTAATACTTATTTTTCCACCCAAAATCGTTTTCTGTTAAATTAAAATCTGCAGTTATCTAACTGAACCACGTCAATTTCCTCGAGAAGCAATCGCAAGCGACCAAATTTCATAGAACATTTTAGACTTCTTAGATTTCCTTAGAAATCAATTTTCTGTCGAATTAAAAGCGTCTGGGACGGAGGATCCTGGATGAAACCGAACAAATTCGCTGATAATCGAACAAAGGAACACGGAGAAAATCGGACTGACTTGCTGGACTTACCGAGAGAGAGAAACCAAACCCCACGAAATTCCTTCTCCGCTGTTGTTTCCGAAAAGCGGGAGCAAAAAAGCGAGACGAAGAGGGGGCGGGAAAAAGAGAAGAGAAAAAGAAAAACAGGTTAACAATTCCGGCGTGGAAACGGCCGGTTTAAAAGGAGACCGCGGGGCACACGCGAGGCCGGAATAGAAGGTCGGTTTAGGAACGATAATTGGCACGAAGGCGAACCGTTCCGTCCCTTTTCGTCGCGCCTCCGACAGAATTTCGTAGACCAGGGACGAAATTTGATTTGCAAATTCAGTTAAATCCCCTTCGCCTCCTCGATTCCTAGTCATCCCTTCTTTCCACGGTGGTAACCGCGCAGGATATACGCACGCCCGGTTGATGCTGTCCTGCAGGACGCCCCTGGGCCTCGTGGGAGAGCAAGGCCGAGAAAAGACGCGTCGCATGAATTTTAATTTCACTTCGCCTCGTCGCCGGCCGCGATGCACTTGGGACAACGTAACGAGCAGCTAAAGTTTTTTGAGGAAAAATTAAAAGTTTCGCCCACGCTCATCCCACACCATCCACGATTCTTTACCCGCCCTGCTACACCTCCGCTTGACGAGCTACACTCATAGGCCAGAAACGTACTTCGTCGACCAAGACCGCACCATAATGTCTCGTAAAGTAATTAACCTGGCAAGTTACCGGGTCCAAGCAACCTCCGCCTGGCAAGTTGATTTGTTTTCCATGCGTCTCCGTATACGCTTTTCCGCCATTTTTCCTTTATTTTGGGGCTACCTGCTCCGTTACGCGTAGTTTTCCGCGCGGAGACAATTCGAGGGTTGATTAGAGGTATCGTAAGATATGATTTGGGAGGGTTTTGTAATTATTTTCTTACTTGCTGTTTGGTTAGCTTGCGTTGTGTTATTGTGCTAGGTTTCGAGAGCTGAGAAAACTTGGGGTTGACTAGGGATGTTAGAGGGTGGTAATGTGGATATTTTGTAAGTTTCTTGTAATTAGTATTTAATTTTCGATAATTCCTGATTTGAATATTTTAAATATTCCTTGATAGTTGATTGTTAGGTTGGTTAATTCCTGATTTGAATATTTTAAATATTCCTTGATAGTTGATTGTTAGGTTGGTTTTGCTAGATTTAGTTATTTGGGGGTTGATTGAAGACATTACAGTGTAGCAACTTTTATCCAAGTTTAACTTAAACTATTTTTAAGAAGCCATTGTTATCCTAGCTTTAAGAGTTTTAATATTTAGGTGTTAATTAAATATAACGCAGTGAGGTTGTAACGGATGTTTTGTGAACACGCTGTAAATTGTATATAATTCTAAAAAATTCATTTGAAATACCTTCAGAAAGATGCCCTGTTTGTCCGCGGTTGATAGAATTTTGTAAATTACCGATAAATTGTTAATTCTATAATTTCAAATATCCTCTATTCCAGTTATTTTGAAAGTTTTTTACAATCTCGTTACTATTTTAGTTCTGACCGTTCTTTTTTAAATTTCTTATAAATTGTTAATTTCATAATTTTGAATATCCTTTATTCTAGTTATTGTAATGACTTCTCAGAACCTCGTTACCATTTCAGTTTTGACGGTTTTAATAAGCGTAAGATTTAATCTTGAAAGGAATTTTGCAATTTCCCGGTAAACTGTTTATAATTTGGAATAAGTGTCAGAATGTTAATGGTGTAGCTTAGGTTAAATTGTTTCGCGAAATTGTGCGTTTCAAGCAGAACAATGGTAATACAGTAATGTTGTACAGGTATAATTTGCAATTCGAAAGTTGCAAAATGGTTCGAGTTTCCCTAGTTAAATTGTTGTGGTAGTTCCCGAGGCTTCTTTTATTGTTACGAGTATCAAACCGTGCGTATACCCGTGCACACCTAAGCAAACTAGTTTCACTATGAAATTTTCATCCTACATATTTCACGATAAAACACTTCGCGAATATTAACAACGCGTAATGAGAAAACTTTGCAACAATAAACTGTACCAAGGTCAACAAATTCTTCGCTTCAGCGTTCTCAACCTTCGACCAAAAAAAGATCAAACAAAAACACACGTACACACACGCACATGAAAAACTAAAGGAAGGGAACAAAAATATTTGCTTTCGAAAATAATTCAAATTTAACGTTATCCCAGACTATCTAAATACCGGGAGTCTACCGAAGGTGGAATTATCTACACCAGAAATTGCATACGAAAATTTTGATCCGACGTTCCTTTCGAAAACACGACGAAAGTTATCGCGCTTTTACATAAGTAAGTTACAAAGAAAATACGGATGGCAGGAATTAAAAAAGGGAAAAGTTGGAAAACGGAGTAAAAAAGGTGGTAAGGGAAGAGGGTGGGCGAGGTGGAGGGGTTAAAGGAGAGGGGAAGACGCGATGTAAAAGACTTTTGATGTCGAGTCGGCGCAATCTGCTGGTATCTAACAGGAGGCGGAAGTACGGATGTGCGCGCGCGCAAGGAAGGAGGCGGACAGATTTGCAAGCCAGATTGAAATTTTGAAATTTAAATCTTGCCCGAGACTTAAGTTTAAAAAGTCCACTGCCTCCGGGAGGGACAAATGTATGTATTCCAATACGAACAAGGTCTTGCTAATTGTCGGACAATTTCGTCGGATACAGAGAGGTCCCGAGATCAAACGGCCTTTTGACACGGCCAACTTGTTTTGTATTCCCTGGAATATTGTTTAATCGTTATCGTTACAAAATTAGACTGAGCCCTGGCAACCGGTGTTATATCATATCATCCTGTCCACGAAGGATTTACACGGATTCAGGCACGCGAGTCGAACCTTTTTATAACTCTATATTCGAATATGATTCGCGAGAATTCCTTCAAGTGTATGTACGATACATGAAATTCGGATATTCTCGAAAATCATTGCACTATGAATTTTCTTTCTGGTTTTTCCTATGTGTGAATTTTTGCTTCATTCATACTGTACATTTCAGATTTCGATGACCATTTTCAATATTTTTATCTCTGAAACTCTTCATAAGTTATTCAGTCAAAGAGGAGTACGTATAGTGTATACACTTGTTGCCAAAAGTTACGAAATATAGCAATTATTTACGAGTTATTAAATGTTTTTCTACATCTTGATATATCTATTAAAATCAAAAATTAAGTTGAAAAGATAATATCATATAAATCGATAAGTAATAAGATTTGTTTCTCAAATATCTTGTATAAGAAAAAATACAGAAAAATTTATATATCACTACTTTGTTCTGTAACTTCTGTTAATAACTGTATTAGAATTTTATCGTGTACAATTTTAGTTTAGTTCGACTTTTGATTCGATTGAAGACGACGTTGAGATATTGAAAGACGAAGAAAATGAAAATCGAATATACATTAAGCATCCTCTTTTGAGCGTAGTAGCGTGTGTATGAATCAATTTTAACTGAAATTATTCACAGAATTATCGAAGTGGTTCTATTTATGCACCGGACTTATGATACCAATAAATTTTGAACGATATTCTCGCTTCAACTCTCGTGACCCAAATTTCTCCGACATTTTTGGCTCGAGGAAAGAATGAGTCAATTATAGAAAGCAGTTGCGGATCGAATTCTTCGAAAAACGATATTCAGGAGCCGTATTGAAAGTTTTTCAGAACTCATTACCAAGATTTTTATCGCTAAACCTACCACGGTGAATTACTATCATTCTAAACTAAAAGCGGTCGAAAAACAAAATATTCCTTGAAAATTCGAAGATTAGACATCATCCGAAAAAATATAAATACGTCAAGATCGTGTTAATGCTATTTACACTGCTAAAATACTATCCTAATGCTAAATATAAATACCACCGTTTCCTTAATTCCTCAGAAAGCAAAATTTCTATCATTCTAAACGAAAAGCGGTCGAAAAGCAACAGATTCCTTGAAAATTCACAAATTAGAAACCGTCCGAGAGATACAAATACGTGAAGATCGTGTTAATGCTATTTATACTGCTAAAATACTATACCACCGTTTTCTTAATTCCTCGAAAACCAAAATTGCTATCACTCGAAACGAAAAGCGGTCGAAAAGTAAAAGATTCCTTGAAAATTCGCAAATTAGAAACCGTCCAAGAGATACAAATACGTCAAGATCGTGTTAATGCTATTTATACTGCTAAAGTACTATCCCACCGTTCCCTTAATTCCTTGAAAACCAAGATTGCTATCATTCTAAAAAAAAAGTGGTCGAAAAGCGAAAGACTCCTTGAAAATTCACAAATTAGAAACCGTCCAAAAGAGATAAATACGTCAAGATCGTATCAATGCTATTAATGCTATTTACACTGCTAAAATACTATACCACCGTTTCTTTAATTCCTCGAAAATCAAAATTGCTATCATTGGAAACGAAAAGCGGTCGAAAAGCAAAAGATTCCTTGAAAATTCGTAAATTAGAAACCGTCCAAAAGATACAAATACGTCAAGATCGTGTTAATGCTATTTATACTGCTAAAATACTGTACCACCGTTTCCTTAATTCGTCGAAAACCAAAATTGCTATCATTGGAAACGAAAAGCGAAAGATTCCTTGAAAATTCGCAGATTAGAAAGCGTGTCAAAGGTTAAAGCTATTTATACCGAGAACACGGTGACAAAACAGATCAGTTCCAGCAAGGTGCGAACGTAACAAAGAACGTCAGCTCGGGGTGATATTTATGATAGCCTCGAAGGGTTAACCTAACGGAGAATAACAGTTCGCATGGTATTTCCCACACGCTGTTCTATCTTTTGCAAAAAGAAGTGGCTCTACCCGTTCGCAATGGTCATATTTATCTGCGACAAATGAGACCACTTTCGCTTACCGACGATCCTCCTCCGACCTCATTCTCAACGTTAACAAACCGTGCCATTTTCTCTTCATTCGTCGTCCCTCCCGAACTCTTACATCTTTCACGGTGTATTCGTTGGCCTGGCGAAGTAACTCGTTACTTCACTTTGTTCTTTGAATTGGA
This sequence comes from Euglossa dilemma, assembly GCA_002201625.1. Lineage (NCBI taxonomy): Eukaryota > Metazoa > Arthropoda > Insecta > Hymenoptera > Apidae > Euglossa > Euglossa dilemma. The sequence goes on along the minus strand of NIJG01000089.1, from coordinate 179,273 downwards.
TAGTTTTCCATTAGCAATCATAACAACGTCCTTTGGCCCGTGCCCGGGGACTGATGGAGACGGCGAAGAGGGTGCCAACCAAGCAGTTAGGGTGAGTTTGTTTATTCAAGCTTCCGCGTTACCCTCTTCACGCTACTGACGGAGGTTAGCCTTGTTTTCCACCCACGTAGTTCGTGTTAATTTCCATTTTTATTACAAAGTGAATTGCATCCCCTCCCCGCACCCTTCAACACTCACCGCCCGTCCATCTTTTCGCTCGCTGCGACCACTCGTTACGGCTACGACCATAATCGCTAATATCTCGGCTAACGAAACTTACGTGCTCCGTCTCCGATTGATTCTCAGCCTGTGAACTTACCTGGAACAGAAAGAGATAATGTTTCGTTAGGTGGTTGCGAGAGAAGGGTGTAGAAGGTTCGAAACAAAATGGTAAGTATAAATTATCGATTCTTTCATTTTTAATTACCCGCACGCGAATCGATACGGTGATAGCGATACGTTCTTTGTGTATTCGGAATATGCGGATAATCGAGGTTTCGCTGTGTAGTATCGATTAAGAGTTTTAAGTCAATTTCTCCAAGCTATACTGAATCTTCGCTGGCAGTTAAATTACCAGCGTCTTAAGCACAATTTATACGGTTAGGCGTCGTTTTGTGAATCATTTTATTTTCATTATTCCCATTAATTTCTAATCTCACGTCTAAAAGCTTCTGATTAAAAGATAATTCGGTTAACCTCCGTAACGGCAAATAGGGTACAGATGTGCCACGAGCACCGTAAATAAAATTCTTGGTTCTACAATGAATTATATTTGTCAAGTATACATGATATACGTGACAAGTTTATACTTCGGTAGTGTACACTATGATTATTTTTCGACAACAATTATCCAACTAGAATTATCAAGCTAGTAACATTCCATTTCTTCGCTAATTTTGACAGAATTAATACTGACTTTTAGATAGAAACTATCTTTAATACTTTAATTACTGTTATCTACGTATACTATTGCATATTTGAATATAAATTTTAGGTCGGTAGTGCCAGTGTTACACTATGCACTCGAGAGACATCACAAATTTTAGTGTACCCAAAATTAAACATCACAAATTAAAATTTACCCAACGATGCGTGAAATATCGAAGTAAAATAATTCCACGTCTTAATTTCTCTACAATTTCTTATTTATCGTTTTAGAAATATCGTAGGAAAGTCTTCGAATTACCATTACTCTGTAACGAAAGGATCTGTAACGAGTGTAAAAGATTAATGTCACATTTCGATAACGGTACTAGTGGACCAGGCAATGGTATTACCGCGCGTGTTATGACACTTGAGATAAGCGATTATAACCAGCGGTTTGTCACGCGATTTTTTAACGACGGATTGTACGAGCAAGCAGTTGCGGAGAAGATGTGCCACGAAATGTTCCTAGAACGTATCCCGATGGTTGAAACACTTGTAAGGCTTGACGACCGATAAAAGTTTCAAGATTCCCAACCCACGTTGGCCGACGAATGGGGAGAAACGTAGGTCGTAAAAAGGAACTAAGAAATATCAATACGCACTATCGAGCTTCATACTGCTCAGGAACTGGTACGGCCATCGGGGACAATCGAGCATGAGGAACGATATTAGCAATAAAGGCGTAAATAAGTTCCAAGTACTTTCCCTTGTGACGTTTATGCTGGCCGTGGTATCGATCTGAATTCGGCCGTAAAAAATAGTCACATAATCGTACAATTCAGGAACCTCTTTAACAATGAACATTGAATTTCAAGGCGGAAATAAGTAATCGGAATTCTACAGCCATAGCAGAAGTTATTCGGATCGAACTTGAATTTCCCAGAGCGAAAAGATTGAACGCGGATTATCCTCGTTAAAAATATAACGCATAAACGTGGTATTATTGAATATCACGTAAAACGTGTAGTAAATAATTTATACACGTTATCAATTAACGACAAATTCATTTTGGGAAAAAATAAAGTTTCTCTCGATAAAATTAATTGTAAAACACAAGGAATTTAATGCAATCGAATGATATGATAAGCAGAATTTATCAAACGTATGGTAATTCTCAAATATCCGAAGAAATGAAGGAAAAAGAGAATAGCCAAAAGCTAATCACCGAAGCAAGATACAGTAAAGGAGAAAGAAGAAACAAATACTGGGAATAGAAGGCAGAGAAAACTGGAAAATGCAAATTACGTGAAAATAGCCCTAAAACATTCAGACAACTATTAAAACACCGGTACGAAACTGAACAGAACGCCTTTGACTGTGTAGAGAATCTTGAAAGGGTAAAAGCAAGAGTTCCAAAATGGCAAGTATTTGGTTTTTGTATATTCTGAGCAGAAAGAAACCAGAAATTAAAAAACACAAAGTAAGGGAACAAATAGGTATAAGGGAGATAAACAAATCGAATTAAGAAACTCAATTACAACTAATAATACAAAACAAAATTAACATAAAACACACAACCTATCAAACTGATTAACTCCACTCCCTAACTTCTAAATCCCTTTTAATTTTCGGGTTGAAACACTTGATAAATACTCAAATACACTTTCACGTATAGAATAAACTTCTATTCTTCGGTCGTACAGAATTATCAGACTTGACACGCGAACAACCAAAACGGAAGGAATTATTAAAAAACAAGACAGATAAAGTGCAAGGACGATAAGCAGAAAGGACGAAATACCGGTTCCAAATGGAAACTTGATTTCACGGCAGGAAGGCTGGATTACATATTGAAGACGCGGTAAAAATACAAAACACCAGGTAGTAACAAACGCGAAATATGGATGTTTTGATTCACTTAGAAGGCCAGGTGCAGTATTCGTATTGGACATATTGAGTAGCAACGAGTTTGCCTATGAAGACTCGGTAGTACTCAGCGCCTACAGAGGCAGAACCATAACGGAGTATAATTCAGTACTGGTTCTGGTATGTATAGTGTCTACTCCATTCTCCGACAATGCAACGTGCACGCTCCCTGTATCCTACTGCAACGCCCTGCCGTAATGCATTATACCTGAGTAGGACAGCATTTATATACCCTACACGGACAAAGGTACATAACGTACCTGACCTCGGTCTGCTCGTGTACCTAAGTTGTATGCGCGACAGGATCTCGAATCGCATTAAAGGACACCATCGTCGTAGCTTGCAATTTTAGCAAAAACTACCCTATGAATTCCCGATCGCTCTGGAATAGACGAGGAGGTCCATTAATATTAGCATGCACGATCGTTCCACGAGAAATACCTAAAGATTTCAACATCCCGAGTAATTCCAACCGGAGAGTCACATTTCGACTGTAATAAATCGCCCGGTCGAAAATTCGGTTTTATCCTAACATCCGATGAAAGTAGTTCAACCATGGAAACGAAGAGACCCGAAATAAATGACGAGGAATAATTCTACGGTGATTAATTTTGATCCCGCACGAACAGGATTGTCTTCTAATTTAAACGTTGGATTGGTTAATTTAGAATTCGTTCGGAGTTCGATAAGCGATATTCAAAGATCCTAAAGAGGACATAAAGAATTTCAACCAAGAAGTCGCTTTCGAGCTGTCATAAATCCTTGCGCGGAGATTGAGATTAGACACTGGATTCTAAAGTTTTATTCCACTGAAAAGTGATTTAACGAAAGTGATTTAACCAGAGAAACAGTGCGACGCAGAGCGAAAACGAATACATACACGATCATTCGACACGGAACATACAAAGATCGTAAGGAAGCCTGAACGAGTCACCGTCGAACTGTCATAAATCCTCGCATCGATTCAAATTCCACTGTAACTAGGTTCTAAAATTCTATTACACCGCGAGAGTCAGACGAAAGGAAGTAGTTTAACCACAGAAACGGTGCGGCGGAGTGGAAAAGCCGCGAAAGAAAGTAGTCGGTATCGGGTCATAATTTACCAAAGATTAACTGCCAAACAAAGTGTCAGAATTTTGGATGCTCGTCGCGCAAATTGCACGACGAATGCTACATTGTCTGTCGAGATGACGTCTCAGATTACGTCCGAGAGAAAGGGAGCAGGGATGGCCGGAGTTTCTGGCCCGACTGCCTCCTGCACGTCTGCGTATCCTACGGTTTCGTTCTTCCGCCCCTAGGAAATAGGGGAGTGAGGTTCATTTATCTTGCCAGGGATCACGTTGCACCGCGACAAATGCAACATCGCCAAGAGAACGCACCGCTGAATAAACTTTCGAAGGAATGCCGGTCCGCCAAATAAACGCCCGCGGGTCCTTCCGTTGAAAACATTTTTCTGCCATCGACGAAAACCCGTCGGCGACGGTAAACCGGAAAAATGAGGAAATCGGAAACGTCACCGGAGGGAGAACGCGGGAACGTCAGTCAGCGGTATTTCAACGAATAAATACGAACGGCGTTATTAATAAGAAAGGGAGAGAGAGAAAGGGAGAAGGAAAAAAAAGGGAAGAAGGCGAAAGGGAAGGGAATATAGGGTCTCGAAGGCTGGAAAAGTCAATTTCTTCCGCTGCGACGACGAAAGACAAGCACCAGGAGGACACATCCGCCGCGAAGGTTTACGAGAATTTTAAAGCAGCTTCGCACTGCGTGAAAGCTAACGAAAACCTTTCTGAACATGCTTACGATGCACCCCCTACATACATAAATACATATTCATCGCGCTATTCTGTCCTTTTCGACGTAAATCTTTGCTTTCATCCACGTCAATCGGGGCTACGAGACGGAAATTGCGAAACGCCGGTGCACCGTGTGCCTGCCAGTCGATAGGTATTTCCACATCGGGGAAAAATACGTTACAAATCCAACTTTAACCTCTTCGAGATTCCGGTCACGTAGCCTCGTCCAAAGATATATATCGTATATCGCCTGCCGCGTCGGCCCTTCTTCACATACCCCACTTTCGAACCTCATTCCAGCCACTTCGGCCCACCTTCCAAGCTAATGTCACACGCGTACTGAAAAGTTATACGGCCACGCGGGCAGGGGCCAAATAGTTTTCACAAATTCATCGATTTCGATGCTGCCCTCACGCATACGTATCAATCACGAGCCTCGAAATTGCCAGTCCCGGGGAATACCGTTTTCCGCTGGAGAAAGTCTTCGTGGATTTTCGGTTTTTCTGTTTTATTTTATTCCTCGCACGGTTCCTCGGTGATATTGTTTGCTTCGGAGAACATATCGCGACGAATATGAGATCAGATGAAGATGACAGGTTGTATGTGCTATACGATATGGTAAGGGTGCCTGACCAACGATGGTTTGTTCTACTTGCAGATAACGGTAGAACGAGTATGAGTGAAGTTTCACTTTGAGAATTACTTCAAAACGATAGCGAAGAAGATTAATGAAAGATAGTAAAGGCTTTGGAAATATTTTGATGAACACCTCTCATATATTTGGTAAATTTTTCATATTCTGCGTTGGTATATTTCCAAAGAAGAGATTGTTATTGTGATGCAAGATAAAAATGCGAGATGAGGTCAAGATGACATGTTGTACAATATGTAGCACAGCAAGTGTCTAGTCAATGATAAGTTACTCTACTTACGGATAGAAAAGAATAAAATTTCACTTCAAGATTATTTTAGAATCACTGTGAAATAAACGAACGACTATAAATAACTCCTTTAATGTACTTCGACAATCATCTATATTTCTTAATTTCTTCTATCAATATTTTGCATTGATATATTTAGCGGAACATGTAATAATAATACAATATAAGAATAGAAAATAAAGTGAATATGACAGAGCATTGCACAGTCTACAGTGTACAAAGTGTCTGACAGAGGATAGTTTAATCTACTTACAGACACACTTTGTGTAGAACGAATAAAATTTCATTGAGATTGCTTCAGTTATGCTTGCAAGCACGCAATTGAATGCCTGTGCGAATGAATGAAAGTATTCTAATAAATGAATCTCGGAAAATACTGCGTCCCTGCATCAACCACCTTGCGAATTTTTCCAATTTTCCCGTCTCTTTTCGCGACGTTGTCCGCCAGTGCTTTAAGAAGACGTTGCAACGGTAACAGAATCCAAAACGAAATAAAACTTACCAGTTGCACGCTCCGCAGTGCACCGATTGTCCGACTAACGCTGATTTATACTACTTACAAGTGACACCCGAAGTAGAACGAATCGAACTACACTTTAACAACTACCCAAGAGCGATCGCGAGACAAATCATAGCGTCTAAACGCGAAACGTATTCGACTCTTTTATCACCCAATACGATTTCGCCGCGAATAATTTGAATTAACCTTCCTCGGTGAAATTTTGCGGGAAATTAACATCGTAGACACCGGCGGGATCCCATGGTCAGTTCCATCGGACCCCGCTATTATTATGTAACGTCCCTCGTATATTATGCGCGGTTTAAAATGAATAACTATGTTTACGGAAAAGCAGAAAACGGAAGCGGAACAGGTGTTCATCGTTGGTTGAAAATGGTTCGGTCTCAAGGAACAACAAATGTCATATGCACATATTTAGCGACTGTATATTGTTTCAAAACAGCGAGCTCTTGGATCGTAGACCGGATTGTTGATTCACTCGTACTTACAAATTCCGCATCTACTAAATTCTGTTTTCACTGTATCAATTTCTAGCGCTCCATGTGTGCGCGACGAAATTTTTCGCTGTGATATTATCATATTTCGATGTCATAGATACGCATAACGATTTAGTATAATCGGTTTAACAACGAATTACCCGATCGCTATGGCGACAGTTCCCCCTGAGATAGAAATCTCGACAGACTCGACCCTCGACCATCGATTCAATTCTCCGTTTTACAACGAATTCGACACTTTTCTTTATTATCAAAGTTCACTTTCATTAACCGTAGAAGATTCTTCGATTGTCACTCTTCACCAACTTAGCACTTCACTCCTGCCTCGCGAGAAAATTCTAATTACAACTATACGAGTTGCTGGAACCACGCTTTATTCATCGACGAGAATACGAGCTTACCTAAATCTATACTTCAACCCCCATACGGGAGAAGAAGAAGCGTAACCTGGTTAACGATCATAATCTCGAAGAAAGCGAATCGATAATACCGGAAAATGGTAGTACCTGCCGACAATTAAAAGTCTGCGAGGATCAGGTAACACGGAAATAAAGTTCAAGTAGAAAGACGAAGAGACGATACCGTGAAAGCAGCAACCCTTAGGATCCGAAGGCTAGCACCGAGAGGAGTGTGCGGTTAGGAAGGAAATTGGTAAAAACTCGAGGCCTAATAATTGGTTACATCCGATACCGATTCGGCACAATTGCACCCCATAGGCGGTTTCGCAGGAATATCAGAGTATCCTTAAGCTCCCGATTACCGGCTTTGGAGTTTTGTTCTCGGAGGCGGCAACAGGTTACCAGCACGCGCCGCTCGTCGACTCGTCGAGTCGACCACGGGGACGATCGCGTGTGCGTGTCTGCGCTCTCGTTTCTCGCGTGTTCCTCTCTCTCTCTCGCTCTCTCTCTCTCTTTCTCCTATTCTCGCGGCCTTGCACACTCCCTCTCTTTCACCCGTTCACTCATTCGCTTCTCTCCTTATCCGGTTCGGAATCCCTTTCTCGCGGCGGTTGAGCGGTAAGGTAAGAGCCGTGCTAGGCCTGGAACAAGGAGGGGACATGGATTCGTAAGAGACGTGCAAATCTAACCTATGATCCATATGCGTGGCTGGCCAATGAATTGTCCTACGTTGCCACGTTTGCACGTGCCACAAGACGTCGCAGGGAAACCACGAGGATGATCACCGCACAAAGGCCTGAGGACCTGCGTCTCTCTTCGCTCCGCGTCACTGGTGTGTCTGTGTGTGTTGTGTCTGCGCCTGTGTGTACTGCGTACACGCACGTGTCACGCTCCTCTCCACCCGCTGCGTCTACTTTCTTCGTCTCTTGAACGACACGCGACTGGACATAGAGACTCGCCAACTGTTTTATCAACTCTCGGTTGATCAGTCTGTTTCACTCCCGCCTCTCGAACGGAGGAGACACCGTCCCGGCCGAGGAGTACGAATCGGAAACTGGCGGAATGACGACGGACCGTGCGCGGAACAGAGCGTACGACAGGGGCGCACGAGAGACTCGGGGCGCCGTGAATGAGCGGCACGGACAAAGGGACGGCAGAGAGGCTCTATTTCACAGGCTTTTTAACACGATTCGGAAACACACGCAGCGCGCGGCGTGGCGTGGCGTAGCGGCGAGTCGGATGGCTGACTGGCGGAGAGCCGACGACTCTCGTTCGGTCTCGGTTCTCGGTCGTGGCCGTGGGGATCGCTGCTGGCTGGTAACACGCGCGGGAGGGTGCCCGCCGGAAGGCGAAAGGGGCGAAGAGGTGGAAGCCGAGGGAGTTGGTCGTTCGAAATCGGTGGTAGGGTAGCGGCAACGGTGGTGGCGAACGTCGGTTCTGCACGACCATCGGAGGGAGAATGGCGAGCGAGAGAGAGCCGCGCGAGAAGCGACCGGCAGGGAAGGGAGGGTAAGAAAGAGACGCGGATATTTCTAGAGGGAGAAGAAGACAGGGTAAAAGTGGAAAGTTGGACCGAGACGCGCGGACCGGAGGGGAACGGGGGTGAGAACGCGGGGGAGAAGAAAGGAGACAGTCGATCTCCGCGCGTGGTTGTAACAGAGGGCGCGCTCATTCTCTTTCTCTCTCTCTTCCCTTCTCGTTTCTCCTTGTTGTTCGAACCAAGGCGCACGAGTAGAGCCAACGAGAGAGAAAGAGAGAGAGAGAGTGAGAGGGAGAAGGGGAGCAAGAGTGGGGGAAGGCACACGGGGTTGCCTACCCTCCGTGTAGCGAAGTAGCAACAGGCGGCCGCGATTCTCTCTCTTCCATCGTAGGGCCGATGAGCGTTGCGCGCCACGTTTCTCGTCGGCGGCAGGCGCCGCTGCCGTCGACGCTCTGACGTCACGGCATCGTGACGTAGGCGTGGTCACGGATGCGCACTAACACCTCGGCTGTCACCGTTGTCATAGTGACTGCTTCGCCGATGCCCGCGTTTCGCCGCCGCTGCCGGTACGTCCCCTGCACACCATCCCTCGACCTGCTGCGTCGCCGCGCACTCCTCTCTCAGACCATCGGGTAACCCCCTACACACCGGTTCAACCCTCTCTACTATCCGTACCGCGTCCCCTCTCTCTCTCTCGCTCACTCTCGCTCGGCCTCGTTTCGTTCTACCTTGCCACTTTCTCTCTTTGTCTTTGTTCCACGCCGAGCGGAATACGTCGCTACCTTTCGATGAACGTCGACGGTGCGACGCGCACAGCTTGAAATCCATGGTGGAAAGAAGAGAAAAAGCCTGGCCGGTGTAAGCGGAACGGAGAGGATCTCGTCTACGGGGAGAGATGTACGCGAGCGCACGTAGGCGCGTGTTTGTGTGCGTGTGTGTGTGTGTGTGCGAGGGCATACGCGCGTTGTCACGGTAACCGTAGCTCAAAACAAGCCTGCGCGTTTTTCAATTCGAATGCACTCGCTGGGAAGCGATGAGGTTATAATGAAGTCCCTGCATACCCGCCCGCTATGCCTCGCGCGCGCTGCCTCCGTGTTGCGTAACGCCGAGCGGTGTCTAGCGGTTCTATATCTACGAGTATGCACACGGACGGGGAGCGTACGAGGAACCGGCGCTTTTCCTTTGTCGATACTCTTTTCCCTCGACGTACAGAATTTCTATAAGTTGCGCGAGGAATGCAACAAATGCGCGCGTCCCGGCTCGTATTAAATCGCGCGCATGCGACCTTCCCTTCGACCGCTCTTCCACAACGCGTTTCGGGCTCCTCGTCTTCCGGCTAATTTCGATCCTCACCCTTCTTCTCAACTTTCCCTCCGAGTTCCACGATTTTCTCCTTCGCCGTCCATCTTGGATTTTTTACGCCCGTCGAAATCGAAAATACAGGGACATCGATATACGCAGAATTTACTGCTGGAACTATCAAAGGGGTTAAAATGAAATTGTATTCGAACTTTATCGTATTTTGTTACTCGATACAGATAGATAGATACAGTGTTAAGGATTATTTAACCCTTTGCACTCGACAGGTTGCAATTGCCTTTTAATAAAATTCTAAAGGTCGATATCAGTTCGATCACTGTCGAACAATTCTAATTTATACACGATTCCTTTTTTACTACTTTAAAAAATATCGTCGACTTTATAATGGAGAATCTTCGAAATCTTATTTTTCTCTATCGAGTGCAAAAGGTTGATAGTGACAAACCGCGATGACTGTCATTATTCTATTCTCTATATCTTGCATTTGGGAATTAAATAAGTAAATTAACAAACACGGAGATATGGAAATATCGATACGTGAAAATTGGACACTGAGAATTATTACATCATAGAGAAACTAATCTTCCATTTTTAGCGATAACGATAACAATAATATTCCTAACCGTTTTTATTTTATAACACGTACCAAAAAATCGAAACATCGGAACGCCGATAGGAATTTCTCGGCGCGAAGTTAATTCGAATAGCCGGAATCCTGGAAGTAGAAATAATTGGTCGCCAAAAGGTTGGAGCCCCTCGAATTCCATGGGCATACGGCTGGAATCGCCGGCGATTATTATGCATTAGAAACGTACGTCATGGCTCACGCACCGTGAGCATCGACACGATCAAGTTCCGCCTAAAGCGTCTGTCCTATAGCTCCGATTCAAACTCAACCATTAGTCGCGAGGTAGCTGTTATATGTATCTGGGCCTAATGAGATTTCCATGTAGTGCGAATGAATTGCTCCGGATGCGTCGGTACATAGATAACCGTGGTACATAAAGAGACACGTTATATACGCCGGATCATTTCTGCGTGCTTACCGCGATGCCTTTGTGCTTCATTAGCGTGATTACTTTTAAATTACTTACGAAGAGTTAATAACTGTACGCTAGTTGGGAAGTTGCAGCAAGTACTTTAAAATTACAACCATGTCAGTTCGCGAAGTTGATAAACTCGGTGGTGGGGAGAAGGTGGTGGACGGGGGTTAGCCGGGGGTTGAAAGCGGCGTGAAGGGGGGCGGGCGGCGTAAGATAAGTTTCCGAAGCGACTAGAGCTCACGATTTTTAGTTGGATCGTTGACGTTAAGGATCGCCTACGTTGGACGAAGTTAAACGTTACGTCCCGAATGAAGTTTGCATTGTAACGTAAAAAAATTAACTTTGGCAACGACAAAGTACGTCGTTAAAAGCAGCAACGTTGCGCGCGACTTTATGACGGAGCTTTTCCAGCAAAAAGCATCGCGTTCGAGAAAATCGAATGAAAAATCGGACACGAGAGATTTCTTCGCAAAGCATTGTATTCTACGCGCATATTGAATATATTTATTTATTTATTTATCCTTTACAGTCTGCTCGTGTTACCATGGTAACATCGACAAAACGCGCGTCGCTGCCTAGTTTTATTTCTATCGATGTTGAAATGGTAAAAGCAAGAGGTTATTGGATAAATGTTTATTCTTTTCTCTTTTTTTCAAAATCTATATCCCATATTTTTCGTTTCGAGAAACTTTCCATTGCAAAAATGAACTACAAAGCGCCGATATACCGGCAAACGCTAATAAGTTGACTGTGCGAGTTTGACAATTTGTCCGCTGGTATGTATCAAAGTAATAATGGACGATGTTGCAAAAAACGTAAAAGGGTTATAAAATAGCGAAATATGTAAGAGTACATTGCAACACAGGTGAAGACATAACAGATATCATTGGACTACAAATAACACCTTATATCATATTCTTTATACATGTATAAATTTTTATTTCAAATCTGTTCTTAATAAAAATGTACAAATATATGTATATAATTATATACAGTGTGCGTAATTTCTCTGGAAAAGTTTGCATAACAAAGAATGTGGAACGACATAGAAAATCATTCAAGCAAAAATTGTTTAATATCAAAAGGTGTATATTTGCGCTTGACATTTTGACATGTTTGAAAAATTTGATAAAGGATACGTTTGAATAATTAAATTAAAAATTCTTTTACGCCATCCATATTTTTCGATATACGATACTTATTCGTTACCAGATAAATTACACACTCCATATATATATATGTATATGATAAAGAAATTATTACCAGAAGTTGTAATATTGTACCTTTTATTTCATTTGTACCAATAAGACATACTTGTGAGATATGCTTTTTTTGTCTCTCTTTCATATTTTAATCGATTGTATGTATTTATCGGGAGAAGATTCGTAATAGAAAATAATTGTTACAAGTTGGGTTCCTTCGCGAATTCGCTTGATCGGAGTTTCCATTCGCTCGGATACAAATGGGTTCTTAATTATCCTTAATTCGCACCAAATCGAGCCTGCAAGCGTGACGAGCAGCGCGACGCGGCCCGGTGTCATTAACGAAATAATGGGAATTAATTTTGATTAGTGCTTCGTTTCGGCAAATCAATCGCGCTCTCGGGAAAGCGATTCAATTCCGCCATTATGGATTCCGATGAACAGACCACGCGCATGCAATAATTTAATTCTGAAGTGTGGCCTTTCTGACAATATTTGCGCACGCTTATAAAATCACCGTTTCCCCGGCATTAACGTTTATGAAGATTTCCTGTAACCTTGATTCCATTTAACCTATTAAAAACTTATTTCGTTTTTTCAACAATTTTTTCCAAACGATTCCACGTCGCTCAAAAATGTTCATATATTTCGATGGAAATTAAATATCGAGGTAATAACATGAAGAGTACTATCGAGTACTATGATTCAACGTGACTTAAATTGATTACACATTTTTATCTCTGGTATGTCCTTCAACCCTTACTTTCAAAACATCCTGTATATAACACTGATCTGATGTACTATACTGCAACTATTCGAAGACTTGTTGCAGCTTTTGTTTGAAGTTCTTTCAACCCTTGGCACTCGGTAATTTTTTTCGTTACAGAAAAATAGTAATTTGAAAATTTTCTGCCGTAAAGTCGAAGATATTCATGAAATCGAATACGAATTAAGACGTAGAATTATTTTACTTTGGCATGCCACGCATCGTTGGGTAATTTAAAATTTGATATATTAACATCGATCTTTAAAGTTTGATGAAATGTCGACTGAGGCTCACATGTGTCGTACAAAGGATTAAGTAAATACCTAAGGAAAAATTAAAAAATGTTAATTTCAATCACATAACTGTTGTACAATAACGAAGTGCTATTTATCAGATTATGTATGCTTCAATTACTCGACTTCTTAATTGTTTACGGCGTTCATAGAAATCTATAAAGCCTAATAACGAAGGATAAATAACCATTACTATTTAATAATTTAAATAATAAAATAGAACGAAAAATTGAAGGCTTCAAAATTAACCGTTGCTGATTTTATTCATTTTTTAAGAAAAAAGAAAATACTCTACCATCTTCGATTCCATTGTATAAAACTGATGAATTTTCCGTGTATTCCACAGTTGATTCCACAATTATGCAAATTCTACATCCAACTATCAAAACGCATTATTATTAGAAAATTCAAAAAGAAATGGACGAGAGTCGTTTCCCAAACAAATCCTCAAATTAGTCCCCGATTTTAAGCGTGTCTAATCGTCAAAAATTCTATACGAAATTCTAAGTATAAACGTTTCTTTAATCTTCGCCCGATGTTGACATCTTTATCTATCCTCCAGCACGTAGTCTACTCCTCTCGCTGGTTTTTCCCAAACTAATTATAATAATACAGGGTACGTAAGACGGCGGCAGAATCAGACTTCGATAAGAAGCCAATAATCCGTTACATGATAATACGATTAGCCGAAGCGAAGAGATTCATCCGAATAAAAGTTTAACAACGGCGGCCTAGCGGGGTAGCGTTCGCTCAAAGGTTAATTAAATTTCGATTGTAAACCTTGTTAGAGCCGATTTACGAGCGCGGCTCGATGTAGGGACAAATAAAGGCGGACGAGATCAGGCGAACGAGATGTTTGATCAATTTATAAGGAAGCGCGTGCATCTTTGTGCGGCGGAAGGCGGATGAATTCGAAAACGTGCTTGAACGAGACGTCGGGCCGTTTGTTTTCCCAAGCTCCGGGCCCATTGGACGCTACGGACGAGGTAATTATACAATAACGACGGGCCGACGTAGCCGAGGCTCGTGTATATCCGTAATATAAGAGAAAAATAGATTCGCCGTGTACGGAGCTCGTGCTTCGCAAAGCGATTCTATAAAGCAGAAAAAGCGGGAAAATACACGATTCTACGTACATGAAATTGAGTTTAAAAATGTTTGATGTTGATTGTAGGTAATTCAATCAGAGCGTAGCGAGTAATGAGACGGAAGCGGGGCTAAAACCCGGCTCGCTTGGGCAAATGCTCGTCGACCACCCTCCGTTGCCCCCCTCTTCCAGCCCCGCTTCTTTCTCCCTCCCTCCTGGCCAGAACTGCCGATTCCACTCTGCTCGTTGCGTGTCTTCATCCCCTCGATTCCCGACTTTCTGCTAGCAAATTCGTTCGTACCGTGAATATGAATTAAGTTGATACGATTTGGACAATCTAGTAGACGGTTTGCAGGAGAAGGTAACCAAGAGCCATTATATCGAAGCAAATCGTCCGGTGTTGATTTCCCCTAAAGTGGATCAGTGTGCATCGCTACGGAAGGGAACCGGCATAATACGTGTATACCGCGCGTTTCGCGAGCTATCCGCCGCGCGGCGATTTTAATAATGGCCGAAAGCATGTTACCGAAATCATTTTTCCGCTAAATAAATCCGGCCGGTCGCTCAAGGGTGGAAAGGCCCGTAATTAAAATAAACGACGTGAAAGACTGCCGCGCGGAGGGTTTTACTGTCTCCTAATGAAAAGCCTCGTCAACCGTCCCCGATGTAGTTTTGCTACAGGTGCGGAATAATTTTCACCGTTTCCGTGACACGGACACGGAAAAAAAAGCCCGACCGTTGGGGACACACTATTCAGGAATTTCCCCGTGTAACTAGCCATTGTTTCACCGTGGTCGAAACTCCGAAGCGGCGGGTAACGTTAGACCAACGGAATCGCGGTCTGGCAACCCGTCGCGCGGCCAGGACAGAGAAAGAAGATGGCGCGTGCAGCTAACCGTGCGCGTATCCGCCGCGTGGCGGCGCAACGTTGTTACGGACCGACACGTTGTTTACGAGTTCGTACATGTGCAACGATAAAGGGATTCCGATACGCGGCTATGTACCGTGGCGCACTTCTAGTTTCGCCTGGAACCCACCGATTCGCTTCAACTTCGTTCCTATACTCGCCACAGTTTATACCAGTCCCCATTGTAAGTACATCAATCGCGAAATAACGAACGATAATTGGCTAAAAATTCGGTTGTCTGCCAGATTTTACAGACTCGCGAACGCGTGTTTTACGCGACAACTTGCTTGCGCTGTAATACGTCTTCGCCGGATGGAGTTTGCACGGGGGAAGCAAATTTACAGGTTCGAGAATAAGACACAAACTCAGACCGAAGTAAAGATTTACGCATATTTTAAACGTCGCAGTAAGTTATGAAGTTTACATCGTCGGGTCATAAATATTTGAGCAGGGTTGTAACGAAAACTCTTCGCTGGTGATATAATGTAACTGTAAATTAGGTACGTAGCGCGATGAACAGAACGTTTGCGTGTAGTGTGCGTGCTGAAAGAAAGGAATCACGAGTTTGGACGGAGCGTGGAAATATTATTAGCACAGCACGGGGAGAGATAGGAGAGCATCATCGAAAGTTAATGAACCTTTCTGTCCCGCAAGGACATCGAACGGACGTTTTGAAAATGGCGCATTCCACTCTTGGTGACTGACAGCCCTCCAATCACTGGGATGACAGTCGACTCACAGGAACCCGTTTACTCGCACGAATAGATATTCTCGCGTTTTTACTTTCCAGGAATTTCAATTTTTCCCAATCGTACGGGGGCATTTTCCGAAATCGAATGGACGTCAAGCCTCTTCTGGGCTCGCGGTTCGCCGAATACCGATATCTCTGAGATTTTTATCCCTCGAGCTATAGCGACCCACGACATCGCTCTTTCGCCAGCGTTTACGATCAGTTCAACCTGCTTTACGACCGTTCGACTTCTTACCCCTTTCAGTCCCCTTAACGACTGTCCGTTCCATGTCGGCCACGCTCTCTTCCCCACCGTCTCTCTTGTATCAATTCTTCATTCCTCCTATGCTCGTTTTATTTTATTTCTTACCGGGAAGGCCAACGCGAGGAAAGAACGTATCGCTTTCTTTTATAGACGATACGATTGACTCGAGTTTCAATCACCGGATGAGTGCTGTCTAGTTGAGTTACCTCTGGAACCACGTAGGTGGTGACACTTACCATTGGATCTAATTCATTGGATTCATGATTCATCAAAATTTGGTCCTGTGTCAATATTCTCGATCATCTTACGCTTTTCAAGGAATTAATCAATAACAATCGTAATTCTCAAAGTGGAATTTCAATTTATTTAATACTGCTTAACACTTCCTAGTTTTTCAACTTTAATACTTTCTTACGGTTTGGGTTAGAAATTACTGGAGCTAGTATGACAACATTATTAATCCGCGGTTTGTTATTTCGTTTTATTTTCACGAGTAAAGCTGGAATGTTTTCCACTGACAAATTTTAATAGGATAAGTTGATAAATGAATTCAAAAAATTGTCGAGATGCAAGGGATTATTTTACATCAGATTCTTTCTTTGTCTTTGCTGCAATTTGCAAACGGAATCGATAGAAATTCATCGTTACCAATTTATTTCTTTGCGGTATGTAAATGTTACACCATTCGCTATTATATCACGGTTTTATTTTTATACGTTATACATTTTATCCTTCGCGTGGAAGCGAGATGAAATCAAGATCGATCAAATCGATGTATCATTTTTATACCAAGGATAACATTGCTACCTGTGCCATTTTGCGTAACGATATACGCTGGTGAACGCTCTTTTCGGTGGCACGGGGATCTTCGCACAGATGTGGGGGTAGTAAAATATTATGGTTTGCCCATGGTCATAAACGTAATCGATCGTAGCTGGTCGTACGACCACTATCGGATCACAAATCAAAGAATTTCCATGAGCCTAAAAATCATACCCTCTGTGAAAATATAACCTTTGCCATCGGTGTACCCATACCGGCGTCTTATGATCGCTTTCTTTTTACGGCTGACCATATAATTACCATTTAGTGTCCGCGGGAACTATACCGACAACGATACGATGCAGTTCTTGCCTTTTATCGCGGCTCGATCCCCGGTTTAAACAGCCGTACAATCCGCGTAACGTTTGCGCTTTAAATCGCCGATCCCCATAGGCTCTCCGAGCACCACCGTCGTAGAAGAACCCCGTCGTGCCTTCTTTAATAGATGCAAATAACCTCGGATCAAAGGAAACGAGACTTTTTCTTTGGACAGTCGCGATTGTTCCGAATCGTTCCTCCTTCGCTGCTCTCAAAGTCCAAAGGAGAGAGTCGGTGGCACGGGAAGAAAGAAAGCGGCTCGGTTGTTATTCCCGTACAACTGAACTTAATTCCGTAACTCGATCGGCCGTACCGGATAAAACGTATCCACGGTTCCATCCGGTAAACCCCATTACCTTCTTGAACGACCGCGGTTCCTCTTCAGGGCTAAGTTACTAGAGACCTGAGGGAGAGAAAGTGGGAGGCCAGAGCGCAGGGAAGCTGAGAGAAGGTAAAGTAGGCGGAAGAACAAGGCCATGCGAGAACAGGGGACAGAAGCCTAACAGAGAAGAGGAAGGACGGCCGGCTGGGAGCGAAAGGACCAAAGGAACGTGGAATCCGTAGGAAACGAAACGAAACGAAACGGAGAAAAAGAGGTTAGCCCGAGACAGAGACCTGGCGGGCAAAGAATGGCGGGCAGCGCAGAAAATGAAATCCTTTTTAGCCAACCGGCAGCGGCCCCTTCCCAGCGTAAAGGAAGAAGGTTCGCCTCATCTACGGTACGACATCGGCATCGGATTAGCGTAAAATCGAAGGGCGCTGACTTGGTCGCTCGTAAATTGGCTACAAAGTTTGGAGAGAAGGCAGAGGCGGCAGTGCCGCCGTTCGCTGTACCAGTGGCGACGATGGTGGTGGTGGTGGTGGTGGTGACGGTGGTGGTGGAGGTGGTGGTGTTGGCGAAGCACAAAGGGAATCGATTCCCGGTGAATCGCGATCCACGCTTCAGCTAGCTCTCTTGCTCCCATGCGCCATTTTGTCTTCCCGAATCTGTGACCATCAGCATGCAAAGTGGATAAAGTTTCTAGACTACACTTTCCGTCGCCCTTTCTTTACCCGCTTCCGATTCCTATACCTGGCCTCGCGCCACCATCGCCGCCACTACTGCCGACTCCAGCCCGCTATCACCGCCGGCGTCCTTATTCCTTCGTCTCGTTTCGGTTCGTTCCTATTCCAGATTGTTTCTCCGCACCTCCGATCCTCCTCCTCCCGAACAGTTCTTCCGTCCGTGTCTTCTCACATTTTTCCTTCCCCCTCCGTCTTGCACTTGGGCGAGTTGGCCCTCTCTCGTCTGCGAGAGACCTAGCTCGGGGCTAGCACCGGTTTTCCTAGCACCGGTTTTCTAGCGCCGGTGTATCGATGCAGGACAACCGCCGCGTATCCGGAGAATAGAGCGAATTCCAGCTCCACGTTTCGTCGAATACGAAATTGCTTATGCGTCAGAAACAATCGGATCGAGTGTGGATATAAGTGTCCCGGATTCAATTCCAAGATGTACTTTCCCGACCTGCCGGATGTCTTGTAATTGAGCAAACATCGCGTTCGGCTTCAATGACACGGTAAATGAAATCGCCGGGATGGCATTTTTCCGCCGCTTTTCTCTTCCTTCCAGCTCCACTTGCCCCGGATATCGATCAGCTTCAATTTGTTATTTGCTTTCGCTTTCGCTGGTAAGGATGAAAAAGCGACCAAGGTTACTGCGGCAATTTACTCGTCATATCTGATCGATCGAGTTAAAGAATTAGAAGAACACACATTTCAACAACTCGTTTGCGAACTGAAATATAGCGGGTGTCTTTGTAACAGGAATTTTGCGAAATCGTGATAGTATAAGTAGTAACGAGTGATCTTCAACATTAACTGTATAGCTTCGAGATCGACTCCCACCTGATGCTGCGCTACGTAAGTAGAATTATTATGAATTTAAAATCAAACGCATTTGTTAATATCTCCTCGTTATTAATTTATGTACAGCGTAAACAGCATAAACGGCAACACGGAATCGTAACGTTATTAGTGGAGATCAGTGCTGCTAAACTCCACAAGTTGGAAAGCATTCCCACTCTGCCTGATGCTGCGCTAAATGAGTACAGCCACTAGTAATTCCCATATTTTCCTGTTTCAAGTACTAAGCAAAAGTCGCGATTTCCAAGATTTCAAACGTCATTGATATAAAAAAAAGAAATTGCAATTTCGTTTCGCATGGATTCGTATAATTCCACAGTACCAAAAACGCGATGACGAAATAATACCATAAATGGGTATTTATATTATGTAGAATACAACACGGTTTTATCTCGACGTAAAATGTTGCGAATAAATTCCAACGATAAGTCGACAGTCGCGCGTTTAATTCGTGAAACGCGAATAAATCGAGAAGCCGATTCGATTTTCGAAGCTTATCGAATAGGGCTCCGGAATTTGCCGATGTTACCTTCGGGTTATCATTATGATAAAATACCGAACGACCCAGCACGCGGAACGAACTATAATTTTATCGTTTAATGACACGCCAATGGTCAATAACGTGTCACGAATCTCTCGGTGATTTAAATCTACGTTAACTATTTTCGCGTTACAAGGGAAAATAATTCGCGTCGTTCGCTGGAATCGCCATGGCTCTCATAGATCGTCCCTGTAACTCGGTGCTAAGGGATAAACAACGCGTGAAACGGGGTGCCCCGTCGATTTTTCCGATCATTTCGCTAACGTTCGTAAATTTTCAACGTGCCCGACGATATCGATATTTCATTATCCGCGGAAAGTGTAGCACGAAATAACGCGTCTCATTCAGTGCGATTACCAGCGCGACGAAGTCGATTATACGTAATAATTCTTTGCGCTCGAGCGAAACGGTTTTCACGCTAGCAGACCTATAGCATTCGTTTTCGCATGATCACCTGTTGAAACGAATCTTTTATCGTCGCTAATTATCGCTTTATCACTTATCCGCCGTGTACACGATTCTATCGTGTCGTATGCAATTTGATATCGGTTATCGTGACGCTAATACGCGCGGCTAGATAGATGCGAGTTGAAGTTCAGATGTAACGTTCGAGCAACACGAGTTGCATGCTCGTGTGAAGACAAACAGTTGTACGTGAGCTGTCACATTATCAGTTACACGATGCGAATGAAACGACCCGGAACATTATGCTTAACAACGAATATATTAAGGGGAACGATTACAGCGGATAACTTGTCGCGATTTATCACGACAATGTGAATTAATATCCAGAAGAATAGACGCGTACACGTGTATATCTAAACGTTCGGCTGAACGACCGAATTAAACCAGGAATTTACCGCGACCAGGCGACAACGCGTGTCCGATGAAATTTCTTCGACGCGAAACAAATACTTTCGCATCGATCCTGTAGCTATTATTATTACGAGAAAAAAAGAGAAAAAGAACGATTAAATTCGCGATACGGAACGGAATACAAACAAGGGCGC
This sequence comes from Euglossa dilemma, assembly GCA_002201625.1. Classification (NCBI taxonomy): domain Eukaryota; kingdom Metazoa; phylum Arthropoda; class Insecta; order Hymenoptera; family Apidae; genus Euglossa; species Euglossa dilemma. The sequence continues at coordinate 158,606 of NIJG01000089.1, read as the reverse complement.
AGGACGCGTAGAATTGTGCTCCTAATTAAAAACAGGCGGTAAACAGTTTTTCTCGTTATGAAAATTTCACAGCTCCCAGCCCTCGCGCGCCGTTCGAAATTCCTCACTTTGAGGAACAACGAATTAATTTGTCACGCTGAAACTCCGGCGTCAATTAATATTTCCGCGAGTTTATTATAAATTTTACGCGCTCCGCTCGTGTCATTCGCGGCCTCGGCGGCGATCGGTTTGAAACGTTAACGCGAGAAACGGGTCGCCGGTTAAAAACCACGCAGCACCCTGCATCTGGCGCGGCCGCGTATCTCCCTATCGCCGGAGTGACATTCGCATCGGGATTCGAATTGCGCGATTTTACAGGAGAGACGCACCCTTGCCGCGTTCGTGCAACGCGTCAAGTATTATCGCATCACCTGTCGGCACCTCGATGATGCACCGATGGCAATTCAGTTGGTACAGCCTGTACGCTTGTTACGATGATGCAGACTCGGTAGAAGGGTCGCGCGACGCGTACACGGCTGCGCGCGCATGCCCGCGCTCCCACGCGCATCCAGTCCGCGCAGCCGCACGGCCAGTCGGCCCGTCGGTATTCGCGCGTAATAACGCCATAATAGGGTCAATATATTAAGTCTGTTTCTCGACTGTTCGCAAGCAAACAAGCCGCGCACCAGCCTACGCGCGAGCTTATAAGATGCAAAGACACGCCGATATTATTTACGTCGAGGGAATGCGGAATAAACTACGTCGCTTCTGGAATATCGATTCCGTATTATTCTCACACGCTTCGTATTCCTCTGCATTTAATACCTCGCACAAATTATCCTAGGCACCCTTCCTACTACTACGATTATGCCCGACTATTAACGGAATAGCGTATTTTCGAGAGCGGAAAAAAAAGAGATCTCTGATCGTTGGTTATTTATGGGAAACAGAAGGGTCACCTTGACCTTTAATCCCCCTAGTTGATGGAATTTTGTTTATGAGTCAATAAGCTGTGGCTTACGGCCGGGATTGCGTCGTGGGATTATTTATCGCAATAACGCTCGAAAAATAAGGAATATATAAAATTTCACGGAGAAACTTTTTGTTTATTGCTCGGGAGGCGTGGGTATTATTATTTTATGGTAACCCGTAAAATCGGTGTAACTAGTAGATGGAGTGAATCCATTAATAAAGTGATTGTCCACCGAAAATGTACGTAGACTGATATTTCTGGACTTTCGGAAGTTCTTCTCGAGAAAAGGTCGGAAAATTCTTCACCTTAACTTCACGTTAACTTAGTACTACTTACTAAAGTTATTTGATCGGATTAAACATATCTAGGTAGAAGAAACTGTAAGAACCCTTACTTACCACTCTACTGATAACTAATTCCATGGAAAAGAGAGAAGAATAATTATTATGAGTTATCAGATACGTATCCCATTCGTTTGCG
>NIJG01000089.1:146193-157085 GCA_002201625.1 Euglossa dilemma | reverse complement strand
AGTATTAATACAAAGAAATTGTAATAAGGGCCAATAAAGTGTTAATAAAAAGAACAGCGTCCATTTATTTCATAACAATTACAATTAGAATAAATTCCTCTTCGATCCCCTCTGCGAACAATCGCGTGCGAAATTTCAAATTCGGAATGTAACATAAAACATAAAAACAATGGACGAAAAGGGAAGGATTTAACCGTATTACAAAACGGCTTACTTCTATCCATCGAATAATCTCTCATCTTGTATCTGGCTGACGAGTAGCGGGAGAAAGTGAAGGAAGAAACAGTGGGAAGAGAGATTGAAGTCGGCGAGGTGCAGGCAAAAGCTCTGGGCCAGTATATTACGGTATCCGGAGCCCGATCGTGCCTCGAGACACGTTATTCAATTACGGACTAAGAGGTGCAGAGAGGACGGAGGGTAACTCGGACGAGCCATTTTCTCTTCAGTGTCCACTGGAGCCCAAGCTGGCTTCTATCAGGGCGGAATCATAGAAAGACAAAACCCTGCCAGAATCTCACCCCGGCGCGCTCCTTCAGAAGAAGGAGCCGGTTGTACCGATTTGAAGGACAGCGGGAGCAGGACAGGGAACCGGACCAGATGGACAAGATTAGGCAATCGAGATGAGGGTTCGATATATTGAATTATGGAGTATGTGGCTCTGATTGAGACCAGTTTCCAGGCGTGGATTACACGGTGGCTGTCGTTAAGAAGATCCCTATCGTATCTCGACAAGAGGGTCTCTCTATCCGTCTACCTGACAGTCTGAAGAATTTCCAACTGTGTTAATTTCAACGAATCTTCCCAGGTGTATTCTTACTACCTGTATCTACATCTCCCGAGATGTCGCGTGCGTGCAACTAATTCGCGTCTATTGTAATTTTGCGGACGATTCGACAAAACGGTGTACAAGAATCACCGAAGCCAGGAGAGGCTGGATAGCACTTTGGGAAGCTGTGCAGCGGTCTAGCGGGATTGATGTTAATAAATTCGAAGCGCGGAGAGGAAATTAAACAATCGGTATGTTCCGACACGTACATACGTACATAGGATTAGTACAAACCCCGTGTTTAAACAGAAGAGAGCCTGGTATGAGTACGGCGCAATATTGTCTCGATTCCCATAACGGAATAAACGGTGTCTGTATGTACACGGGACACAGATATTTCCGATGTGGCGTCGATTAAACGTAGTTATAGAGTGGAGTTTGAGATTTCTCTTTTCCTTTTTCCTCGCTTCTCCTTTTTTTTTCTTTTTTTTTTTTTTTTAATTCTTTATTAGAGTGCTTTTGAGATATTGATTAGTGTCCTATACTAATATAAGTGTNTTTTTTTTTAATTCCGAAGCAAACCCGTAACCGCCAAAATTTTATCCGTATTCCATCATTCGTCCGTTAATTGCCTCGCCGCGCTATGGTTCAAAGTGAATATTTCCAATAAAGCGCGGACAATTTTTAGCGTGTATCGTCTATAAAAAAAAAAAAATGTTGGAGGGAGGTGGAAAGGGAGAAACGTATCCGACGAAGTATCGATACCTGATGTAATTTCGAGCTACCATGGATTTCGGTACGATTTTTAATTCCCAAGTAAGACGCGCACATATTCGTTAGTTGTTTCGTATTGTCGGGGAGAAAAAGAGAAAAGCAAGAAAATTTACCAATTAACGTAATGATATCGACGCGTGTATGTATATGTATGTACGTCGAAACGTTATGCTCCACGGAGGCAAGTATTTACGAAAATATTACTCGACGGTCTCCTCGTTGAGTGACGTTGCAATTAAACGCGAGTGAATTGTTTTTTTCATGAAACGAAGGTAAATATTATTTATCGACGAACAGGTAATTAATCTGACAAAGGTTCGACAAATAACGCCAGCACACTAAAAACATTTGCACGTTCTAAAGCAAACATGGTATGGTAAAACGTCGCAACTTCGACACGACCGAAATGGTTTTTGTGTCCTGACTAATAACAACTGACGTAGTATCATTATATTTTTCAACTCATTTATGCACGTTTGCAATAATTATGAATAATGCAAAAAGTAGAGAACGATTTGTGTTTCTTTAATTATCCCCGTATCGTTTTGTAATATTCGTACATGTTCCCATATCCTCTGATTTCGACTGTTCCTTTTAATATAAAATGACTGCTATACTCCTAAAAATAAATTCTATTTTAAAACGAATCGTGAAAAAAACTTCGATCTAGGCTGAATTAAAAATAAAATTATTATACAACCGAACTACATTGTACTATTCACCCAAATACACTGAGATGCAGAGATTGAAATCAAAAATATAGAAGTTAAAATTTCTTATTTTATTGTTTATTGGCGATCAAAATGGTATGCTTTCAATCTATTTTTAATTTCCATATATGAACCGTTATTTTGAAAATGACGTAGGTTCATTTTGTATTAAAAAAAGAAACGAGATGCCACATAATTTGTAATTAATTTAGTTTAAAATGGATAACGAAAAATAGACTTGCATCATTTTCTAAATACATTTCTAAGAGACTAAAAGATACACAAAAATTTGCAAATGCTCACTTTTTTTCTCATTCTTCCTACGTCAGTGAGAGAATAAATTATGAATAAAGCAAATACATTGCTTGTAAAACAAGCGAAAGACATTTATATGAAATTTTTATATAATATCATGAAACGTACATAGATAGACTGTCTACTTTATGGGACTTTAATGCGGTCATTCCATCAAGACCAAAGTTAACTCGTTGAGCGGGACCTTTGTCTTTGTTGGCCAAGTGTTTCCTGCAAGGCGTAACGAGGGAAGCGACTTCTTCCAGTAGAAAGTGGCAAGTTTTAAAATCACCTTCCAATCGGATAAACGTAGAATTACTCTGATTTGCGCTGTGATTCCCCGCCGACACGGTCCTGCTCTTTCCCAACCCACAGGCCAAGGTCTGAGTAGCTAAGATGACAAAGTTTCCGCTACAGCGGCGCTCCCACCCAGAAACTGTTCCGTTATTTCTCCTCACCAACTTATTTACCATGCGATCGAGATATAATCCACCTTCAATTTTCGCGATATTACCATCCGCGTCGCGTTTGCCGATTCTTCTTTTCCGCGTCTGGATTACCGTTAAATTAATTGAACGCACCGGTGAAATATGCGTTTGTAAACGATGTTAATTAATGGCTGGTAATACACGGGCAAACAGGAACACGTGTCCAAAGGTATCGATACACGGCGAAGCATAATGCTTCTGTAACGTATAGCGAAGGTTGGAAATATTATGCTAATTGAGTGAAAGATATCCGTCGATTTCTAATTGCCTCCTTTAATTCTACCAGATTCCAGCTCGTACGTGCAAATCTAGCTTTTTCCTCTCCGCTGATTTGCAAAAATTGATACTTGGAAACTCATCGGAGTTACGCGGACACGGATGTACAGGGAAAAAGAGTTCATTAAAATTCCACTTATCTCCATAGTCGATAAAAACTATGTTCATTAACGAAGTTCGATCTTTGGAAGAGGCTGTATGCATTTATAATTTCTCATGAATCGAATAGCAATACGTGAAGTAGGTCGTACGCGGTGAACATCGTTGCAGCTTAATATTATTAGGTAAACGTTTTCAATTGTTATGCAAACTTTGGCGGATGATCGCAAACTGCGTGAGCAGCCACGCATAACTTAAACAGTTGGGAACAGTGTGATTGAAACAGTCGGCAGTTGGGAATTTTGGTACTGCGTAAACTTCACTGAAAAATAGCTGCATGATCTGGTTCACTTTCGTAGTCTATCATATAAAAACAATATTTCTTCTAGATAAAAATAATCAGAAATCATAAAACTCTGTCAAATTATCATTGCGATTGATTACACGTACACAGTCATATTTTAAAATTAGAACATTAGAGAAATAAATAATAATAAAAAAGAATAAATTGATCTTTACGCTGTATAACAAAATTGACATACGCGGTGAGGGAAGTATTAAAAATTTTCCACGACTCGATATAGTAAAATTTATTACGAAACGAATAAAGAAATATGATTTATATGTACTCTGACATTGCTTCGACGAAGATACATCGCGTCGTGTGAGAAAAATAGTGACATCTCAGACGATGGTAGAACAGCGAAAGGATTAATTGATTCCTTCCATCTAATGTTCCAATTCGGAAATATAACTCCTCGCGTACAGTCTGACACGAAAATACCCAAACCGGCGTTTTAAATAATTAATTGAAATAAATTCAATCGACCCAGAAAAGTGTATTAGATACTGCTAATTGATAAAGCTACATTTAATTCGAAATATTAATTACAGATAATGAAAAAGAAAATGTATTGCAGCGACGAAAGAGTGGACTGTACATGAGGATAACGAAATAAACGAAATTGGAAATCGGAGGAAGGCAGTATTAATAATAAATCGTCTGGACATAAAGGACGAGTGGAAGATATTCTCGTATTTTTCGCTTTGCCCGAAAATCGAGGAAAGAAGAGGAAATCGAGCGTGATGTCGCATGGGCGTAGGCGCGAAATTATCCCGTCATTGCATAAATGCATAGGCTACGTGGAGAGGAAGTGGGACGTGGGTCGAGCACTTTGTCGTGTCCCCTAAAATATGGAGGCTCCGTCGCGTTTCCCTGGTCCTTCATGGATAAGAAGAGGAAGACTTCTTACATATTGCGTCGGCACTGCATAAATGCATGTTATTCATGCAGCGCATTCGTAGAGCTTATTTTTCTTTCTTTTTATCCTCTGTGGTTTCCCGTTTCCCTCTCCCCGACCCCTGCCCCACGCTGCGACCGCCATTTCTTTTTTTTTTTCGTCCTTTTCTTATTATATCGCCGTCTTTCGTTTTCCCGTTTTTATACCATTCGCCTCCAGCCTTTGTTTTCATATCCGCACTCGCCTTTTATCTCCCTTCCATCCCCCGCTCTTCCGCCACGCGAAGCATTGTGTACACGTTTTACGCAATCGTCGCGGTATAATTTATTAATTACATAACAGTTCGAGACCCATCCGTGCTTGTTCCTATTTGTAAAGGGACACGAATACCGGCCTCTTCACTCGAAATCGCGTGGACAAACCGCGGTCTGCACTTAAGCGATTGCTCGCGCCCATTGTGGCTTTTTCCAACGGGAACGAAGATTCACCGCCCTGCAGAGCACGCCACGAGTACGGAGCCGTGAATCCATTTTACTCCCGAGGCGGACTCCCACATAATAGCCGTTAAGAAAAACATTACCGGTATATATCACAATTTGTTTCTGTCACTTGCACGCGGAAAACTATGAATACGGCGACCTTATTTATTGGCATTAAACTGTACGTCCGTTTGAGAAATGGGAGTTAATTAAAACTGAAATTCAAGTTTCCCGCCTCCCAAACACCACCCACCAACGGCCCGAGGGCGAAGTTATAGAACTCTTCTAGAAACGATGATATTAGATCAGCCGAAAGTTTTACCATTTAATTAGGTGGAATTTCATTTGCTCACAACAAATGAGAATTCCCGTAATCAATGCGAAAGTCCTTCGAGGTATTCCGCGTACACGTTGTTACGTAAGGTAATTGTGTTTTCAAAATTCTGCAAGTGCCTCCAAGTTTCTCTTTATTAAGTTCGCGACAGCGTGCATGTGCGAAGCGCTCCGCGATACGACGATCTGAATTTTAAAAGCGGCCAGTATCACCGGCTACTATTTATTAAAACTTGTAATTAAAAATTATGTATGTATCGGTGTCGGGGCGTCTTGCTGAGATAAAACAGATCCAAATTATGTTAACAAAGTGGATACACGCTATTCAATGGGAAGTTAATTTAAAGTTTATGCATGCCTCCGCCGAACTACATTTACGATAAGTGATCAGAAATAAAAAATATATTTTGCGTGAAAGCAACAAGTTTTAAACGAGCACTAACGATGTAAAATTTGTATCATGAAATAAGAACGATTTCTTTGCATTATCTAAAAAATGGATGAAAATTTAAGAGAAAAATAAATCATTCGTTATTTTCTTCTCTACATATAACCATGAAATAGCAAATTTTCTTGTTAATAAAATTTAGTAACGAGAGATTTATAAAGATCGAATTCAAACAGTATATAATACGCTGAATAAAATTAATGCAATGACAACTAAAATAATTATTTACTATGTTATAATAATTTTACTAGAGTCAATATTGATAATCATTTTAACCCTTTGCACTCGAGAGGCGAGCCTCAGTCGCCATTTAATCAGATTCTAAACATCGATGTTAATTAATATATCAAATTTAAATTTACCCAATGATGCGTGGAATGTCAAAATAAAATAACTTTACATTTTAATTTCTATACAATTTCTTATTTATGGTTCTATAAATATCATCGACTTAATGGCAGAAAGTCTTCGAATTACCATTTTTTTGCAACGAAAAGATCGTCGAGCGCAAAGAGTAAATAGTAAATAGATAATAAATTTGTTGAAAACTATTACTTTTATATTTCTTATTCATATTACTCTACAGAAATTATTTATACGAATAAAATAATTTTAAACGCCAAAATATATTTAACACGTAACAAAATCCGAAGATCTTACAACAAAAATTCGACATACGAACACAAGAGAAATTTGAAACTTGACTAAAAAAAAGTCAATTGCACATTTTATAATGCATGTAAAAACAAACCATATTTTTGTTTAGACCGTTTCAATAAATTTCATTGAAATTACCACATTTGCTGTACAAACAAAAGGCTTAAAGTGTTAAATACTTTTGTGTGCAATTCTCAAAATATGTGCTATAACATATATTCCAACGAATCAAACAAATAAACAGTGACTACACTCACTCAGAAGCGAGTCTCAGTCTCCATTCAATCGGATTCTAAAGATCAATGTTAATAGATATATGAAATTTCAAATTTTCTAACGACACGTGGAATGTAATAATTCCGCGTTTTAATTTCTACATGATTTTCTATTTACCGTTTGAAAAATATTATAGCAGAGTCTTAGAATACCTATTTTTCTGCAACAAAAAAAGCACCGAGCGCAAAGGGATATAATGCATAGGCGCGGGATAATTCATTGGACGCGTTGAAAACTAAAATCCGTATGCAGGTGGGACTATCGGAAAGCAGGGGTGTATATACACGCGTGAAGGGGGCAGAGCGCTCCCTGTGCGGAGATCAAATTAGATATTGGTATAGGCGCGTTATTGCGGGCTCGAATTCGGCGAACGAGATATCGAGGATTGCTTGTTCGAAGGGGAAGAGTTAGGATAGCCCCGTGATCCTTAGAGCGAACACGAAGGGGTTGGAGCCGATCGAGGGGAGGTCGCACGCGACGAGAGGGTGCTCTGCCCCGGAAAATGACCTGTCACTCGCGACACGTCCCTTCTTCACTCCCTTCATGTTCCGCTACGAAACGCTCGCTTCTCCTTTACCTTCTATCGGCTCCCTTTTTTCTTTCCATTTCTCTACCCCGGTCTCGTCCTCTCTATCTTTCGCCTTTTTATTCAAATCTTCGCGTCATCTAAGAATCAAGCGACATTCATCCGTTGCATCGCGACTGGAATTTAAGGATCGAGGAAAACGGTTCGTGGACCCAGTCTCGTTTTAAATCGCGACGTTACTGATGATTACACGTTACGCTGGCATTGCAATTCGTAGCCCAGAACAACCACACAGATGTAACGTTTACGTAAGCGTTGGTACACGTCGGTGTGAACGTGTTAACTAGCCCTTCGCGATCGTATTAAATTTTTACACAGATGTCATGCTGATCGGAATTAATTTTCGTTCACCGAACAGTAATGCGTAGGATGAATTCTCTTTCAAACTTTAGAGGCCATCTTCTCGGTTCGTGAAAAGATTTCCTAGTAGTTTATGTTCTTTGGTTGGAAGTGTAAACTGATATAAAAGTCAATATAATACGAGATTAGTATGGTTCTTTGCTGTGATAGCTGAGCGCAGATGGCTAAAATTATTGGAACATGGCTTTAATTTTAGGTCTTCGTAATAGTGATTCGATGCCGATTTTGATATATCGATAACTTTTCTGTATACAACTCGTAATAAAAATATAATCGTATTTATAGAGCAGTCCCTGGATTCGCGAGGGATATTCGTTTCACTTTGTTCGTTTTCCGAGAACGAATATTGCGTAAATAACGTCTGTCGGTAATAAGGTCACGCTAACCGTTCGCCCGGTATGCCTCCACGTTTCGGCTGTTTTCATTTCTGCCTCTGGTCCAAACCGATGTCCCCCGGCAACTGATTGTTTATAAAACTCTTGACGAGGTAACGTGGCCGCGTAAATTAAGATCGCGCATAAGAACTACGCCGTAAACCATTTACCGCGTAAAGAAAGAACTGCGTATATTTAGGGAATGGTATATTATATTATGTTGAAACATTGACTTTACGCAATACGTAAATGATAATGTTTATCAAAAGAATCATTTCTATAAGTAAAAGAATTTCGACGTTTTTTTGTCCTTTACTACTTCACTACACTTACATATAATAAAACAATCAATTATGAGAATTATTAAACTTCAAGATACGTCGTGTAATATTACTGAATTTTCAGAATATTTCGGTAATATTACGTCGCGAAGTAGTTACAAAATGTGCTGTGAAATCAATTTCACAAAGGATTGTGAGAAGTTACGTAATGAATATAACGTTAATTTCAAATGTCGCGTGTTGGGCACCATGTTGAATAAAGATCACGACGTGCGAAAATTGCAACAAATTTTTCGCGAATACGCCGCTATCGAAACGAAGTTAACCGCGTTGTCAAAATTGAACGGAAAGTGTTCCAGACATTCACTACTCTCGCAGAGAAACAATATATAATAAAACTTCCAAATATCTCGCAAATAAAATTCAAGCGCCTATAAAATCGTTCGTTTCGCGCTTACGTACATTTCGCTATCGACCTCGTACAAGTATCGAGCAACGTAAATGTTAAATGTTAAACTCGTACATACCTGGGGGACTAGTAGCACTTTTCAAAACATTCCACTCCATGTCGATTCTCGCGGGTCACAAATGTCGCACAAATTGAAGTTCGAAAATGAAATAATTGGTAACTTCATCGGGACGCGTCCGATCACGCCGAGAACTCGCGAAGAAGAGGATCGCGCCGAGACAGGTTGCATTAACGCCTCCTGACTAGTTCGCTATAAGCTATTGCCTACTCGCGAAAGTTCCACGCTAACGTCAACGCTATTCGCGAGCCGATCGCGACCAATAGCTTGGACGCATGGCTAGACGATCGTGTGACGTGTATCTCGCCGACGAATAACGTGAGAGATCGACGATTCTGCCAAAAGTCAAGTCGTTCGTGTCGCATATCCGCATCGTATAACCGGGACGTGGATACACGTTGTCTCCGTTATGCGAGTCCAGACGAATATTACGTCATACACTTTGAGCGCGCGTTCGAAAGTTTTCGTAAGGTACCCGGCTGCCGTCGTTCGTCGCAAAGGCGTTGAGAGGTTTGCAATACCAGGTCGCGAGAAAAAAAGTGCGGTGAAGTGAGCAAGCACTGGTAAAACGCGTTACAAGCGTTACGTATGTACGCTCGTTTACGAAGTTCACCCGCTGACGTACCTACACCTTATTACACGCTGAAACTTATCCCGAAGGTACAAAGTCGAACGTTGACAGCCAGCAGTAAAACGAGTAAGTTTTTAATTATTTTTTGGAACGCGAGAGATTGCGTCATCCTGTGGCAGACATCTTAGTCGTTTACGACGATACGCAAGAAAACGTCGAACAACTTTTTAACGTTCATTGTAAGGAGATGCGAAATATTTGTTTGAAATTAATGGAATTAATATAATATTTATGGGTACGTTCAAATTAAAGGCTATTATTTGTAGGAAATGAATTGTCGATCGATGTTAATTTATTTAATTCGTTTTATATCGATGATTGCCCCTCGGACAATCGTTTCGCCATGTTAATTTGGAGTAACGAATAAGAAAGGTACAATACGTACACATATACATGTATACGTACACGTATTCTTGGCTTCAAGTTACCGTGTGAAATCAGTAACGATTATAATTTATTTCATGTTAATCCTGTAGAGGGTTTTTACATTTTTCGTATTAGGTGTTTGTTGTTTCTCTTTCAATTTAGGCGTGCTTATTATTAACGTTTCTCGTTTTACATATCTTTTATCATCGTTTAAAACTGTAAAACCGTACACATCACAATTATTCGAATAAAAATTTCTGCATCTCGTTTTTAGTCATACAATACACTTATTATACAATATATTAGACTGTTCTATTTTTTTTATTTTTTAAGCATTATAAGTTTTTTATTTTTTAAGCTTCCAGATAATTTTTTTTAAATTTCAGTATCATTTTAAATCCGTATTGAAGTATCAGCAAGATTTCGGTCTTTATCATCTAAAGTCAACGCACATAAATTGGAAAGTTGAGTAGATTATTAAAGTAAGTTTAGAAAGGGATTATGAAAATCGGTTTAATTGTGATGGGAAAGAAAACTGAAGATCAATTGCGGTTCATTAATATGCAGTGAAGACGCAAAGTAATAATAAACGGCCTTCTTGTTGATTGCCCTGGAGGTAAACGAAGTGAAGTCCTATATTATTCTGATTAAGGTCCTCTCAGATACGAAGTTATCGTCACAGAAATGGAAAGATCAGGAAAGTACAATAATGTTTGCCACAGCTGACAATTAACCTCCGACAATTTTCTTTAATAATACCATTGGAATCTTCTATTAAAGAATTCAATCAAATTTTATAATGTCAAAGAATTTAAATATTATTTCAAAAAAGATTTACAAATTCATGGTTTGCATTTAATTAAAAAATATATGACAATTTTCAGTATAGAAATATAATATACATAATAATAAATATATATAATAAT
>NIJG01000089.1:122397-145988 GCA_002201625.1 Euglossa dilemma | reverse complement strand
CCCCCCCCCATTTTCTCTTTTTTTTTAATCTTTAGGAAAGAAAAGATCGACATGCGAAATTTCCACAAAGGAAAATATACAATTCAGAAATTGATTTATATTGCGGCTGCGGTGTAAAGGTAACGTCGGTATTTATAGCAAGAAGTATTATTAAATAATACATTGACAATTTTAATTTATAATTTGACTCTACTTATTGGACAACCCAATAAATAGTAAAGTTTGACTTCTGAAAAATTCGTATTTTAACGACGATATAGTACTTTATTCGCCAGTAAAATTAATCTACTGTAATTAAAATCATATACAGAGACTGTATAGAGTAGAATGGCGTAGTCATCCTAAATTATTGAAGCATGAAGTGGTAGATACGTGTTCCACAATTAGCATCACCCATCGTGCGACGGTGCTTGTTGGGATTGATCACAGGAACTCAGACAACTTAATATACTTTATTTACGGCCATCAATTTTCCCTTACATTAGGAAATGGGATAACTGTATGAACGTTGTGCTGCACGGGGTCGATGAGCCTCGACCTCTTCCAGATATTGGAATATGCTGTAGCTGTCAACTTTCGCCTGAATAATAAACTTTTTTTCGTCCCCGTGAAATTTAAATTGCTTGCTATCGAAGACGCTGTTCTTTATTCAACACTGTCGCCGATCGACGTCCTAACATCACGGAATAGGAGACAAATCGAAATGAACGAAGAAAAGAGAGTCGTCGTCTGCGAAATCCCATCGTGAATATCGAAGTAGACGCAGACAGTTGAAGTACGGATATTTTTAAGAAATCCAGCTGTGTAGGGGAACTTATTACGGCAGAGGCACGGCGAAGTTTCAAATTACACAAAGCATTTACTTTTACTTGCCGTTTTTAAGTGACATGAATTTTTAAATTATCACTTTCTAAGCAAGAATACATTTTTTTCGATTAAAATAACGTTAACGAGAAATTGACAGTTTATAGATAGTTAATATGATTTTAATTGTGTGCAGATATAAATGTATGGTCCAATCAGTAAAATTTCTTGAAAATATGGTATTTTTTGAAAATTATTTAGATGTGAAGCTAGGGATGTAGTTATTTTTTATCTGTCAGTCATAAATGTTTTTAGAGATATCAAATTTGAAATATTCTAGATTCCCCTTCTTGTCCAATTTTCCATAATATGGTTGCGAAATTAGACTAGATTTCTACATTTTCTTTCTGACCTTGTTTTCCTTTTTTTAATTACTAGGCTATGAATATCCAAATTTTTATACTGAGAAGTATAATTAACGTGTGTTAGAATTTGACAAAATTTCGGGCACGCTTAACTTTAATAGGTATTATTTTTTTAAATTAATTATATTTTAATTTAAATATATATTACATTAGTTAACATATACTAACGTGCATTATATAAAATTTAAATTACTATTTGACGATGTAAAATATAAAAATGAAATATAAAAACACGTAAAGAAGATAAGAAAAGAAAACAAAATCGTAAAACGCAAACGTATTCTGTCGATGGGACTGATTTCGATCGCTAGCTCGATTAGGCATCGGCTTTCTGTGAATGAAAAGAGACGCATTTCGACCTATAATCTCGACAAAAAAGCCACCGACACGCTCGAATGCATTTCAACGTAATACTAACAAACCGGTCCTTGAACGTACCTCAACTTTAATTTAAATAAACCTGAGCTGGCCATGAACGCTGATACAACAGCGAGAACGCATAAAATTTAAAACGTATAATTATATGAAATTTACATTTGCTTCGCGATACCTCGCATTTTATATGTTACTCGTAATTGTAAATGTTCTATCCTGCACAGTCATAATCAACGAGGTTGATTTGAAAAAGGAAAGGAGGTCTCTTAAATCCAACTAGACTTAGCCGTTTCATCAAAATTATACCCATCGGCGAAGACATTAACAGACAAAGGCACACTCGTTGGCTAACCCTTTGTTTAATAAAATGACGAACACGCTGGGGTGATATATCCTTCATTTCTATCCTTGAATGTAGGTGCCGCGAAGCGCTCTTCTTCTTGCCATTAGACTTTGCCAAAGTTCTGGGACAAACGTTCTATCCTTTGTTTAAAGTTCCATTTTCACCAGGCTTTTCGTCACCAAACTGCTGGTACCAACGTATACATATTTCACTGTTAACAAAGCGAGTTTTAACACGATGCTTAGAAAATGTTTCGACTACACTCCGCCTCGTCTAGACTATATTCTCGACCGATGATGTATATTACGACTTTTATCGCTCATCTAGTTCCGTGCTACGGGAAAATTAAGAGTACCGCCAGAAGTTTAAAGGAAAGTCAATAACTTACGGCTGAATATCTAATTGTGGAAAAATAACTGTGAACATAACTTCTAGACACTTTCCTGATGTTTTATGAATAATGCAGGAATAATGATAATGGATGTAGAGTCAGTGAAAGGTATTTAGGAGCTAAATAGGATGATAAATGTCTGAATATAATTCTTGGCCTAGAGTGTTTAGAAAAACAATGGCGATAGGCATAAATACCACTTTAAAATTCTTCTTTATGTAGGTTTATATCGTGGGAATGATAACATTCGTATAAAATTAGATAGGAGTCTTTGGGGACTAATTGTAATGCATATAACGATGAATGATGGAATAAAAAATTCTTAGTCTACAATGTTAAATGGTGAAAGTCTCATAGTAATTAATAGACAAGTCAGAATATTTTTTAAGAATGAATAGACTGAAAGAAGTAAACTACATTAATTAGAAATAATAAGAATTAGATTTGAATTTGTCAGTTAAGAATTAGAATTAAAATTGACAGCTGGGAGTCGTTAGAACGTGTTATGTTTAATATACATGTAGCTGTAACCACAAAATCATCGGTTAGCAGTAGTAATATCTTATTAATTTATTTTTTTGAAATTATAAGGTTCTATTAAATAGTACAATGATTATTGTAAATTGTAATATTTCTTAGTTTCATAAATAGACTTACTCCTATCCTACTTTTTATTGCCTTTTATCTTTCTCACTTCTTCATGTTACACTCATCATAGTTTAATAACATTGTAGACTTAGGTCTATATGATCATTAATTAATAAAGTGGTTGTAATTAGTAGACTTCAGTGGATCGTCTATGAATCACGTTTCCCGATCTAGTATTAGTTACCAATACACCTTGGAGTATCCGACATTCTGCGAAGTTCAACGACCTTTCATCGAATTTATTGACTGGCCAAGAATTTCCGAGATACAAACGCGATCCCGATCGCGTTTTGAATGAATCGATAGAGGATCATCCACGTAAGAAGACTTCAACACACTTCGGAAGGTGTAAAATGTCGGCAGTGCCGTACTTACAGGTCTCGTGCCCGAATGGTATGTCAGGGCAGATCAATACATTCTTGTACGCCTCACCGAATTCGCACGACAAGAGTTGCTGGCTGCCGGGTTCGTACTGTCTGTGACAGGTTCGAATACAGACGGAGAGACCCAATAAATCCTTAACGGTAATACGAGTAGTCTTGCGCTTCCAAATTCGATTACACGAACAGAGCGAATTTACCTTTCATATCGCTCCTGCCGCGCGCCACCTTTCACGATAATTCCAGTCAAAGACGTTCGTTCGCGTACATGTTTTCCCCGTTCGATGTTTCAGCACTGTTAGACTCGGATTTCCCCGTTAATTTCTCCCCATAAAATATTCAGGCAATATCGGCTAACCGAAATCGTACTTCAAATTGAGTCGTGAATATTTCACTGGAATCTAAGCATCTTTGCGATAAGCTGCGGAACACTCGATGCTGTCCATCTACTGTTCCTCTCACTTCAAGTAACTGTATAGTATAGAGCAATATAGAGCAGCGATCATCGTTGCCGAAAATACTTAAGTCGAGCTTAATTTCTGTTTAGTTCAGAGATATTTTATAGCTTGGTAATAACAAATAAGCGATTTGCAAACACGAAGTTCAATTTTTATTGCACAGTTGTTTTATTGTTTCAAAATATATGAATTTCCTAATGTTAAAGTAACTGCCTTCCACTACTTGTCTTTCTGTTGCCATTTTCTCAAGAATCTCAAGTTCTTGAGAATTTTCTCAAGAACCTGTTGACCTGCGTAGCTCTAAACAGGAAATTGTAACTGAACACTAATTATCGCTTAAATTCCCGATAAAAAAATATTAATCGTTCATAATATGTCTTACAATTGACAACGAGTATTCGTGCAAAGCATTCTTATTTCGTGACGCACATGGACCTGGAAACATTGAATTTACTCTGTTTCGCCGATACCTTGACCACTTATTCTACTCGTTTGACTATGGAACGCGAAAGAGGACCATAAAACTGNGGACCTGGAAACATTGAATTTACTCTGTTTCGCCGATACCTTGACCACTTATTCTACTCGTTTGACTATGGAACGCGAAAGAGGACCATAAAACTGGAGAATATTAAAACACCGTGCGTTTGATCCGAAATTTTGTGGAAGTTAGCCAGTGCTGATACGATAGAAACTGTCAGTGGCAGCGTGGCAGCCAAAGAAACGTGAATTATAGGGTACGCGGTGGTAAATGCAGACACGAGGCTGGAACAAAAAGAAAATCTGCAAACGACGTACTCGAAGGTTCTCTTCTACTTTGGTAGCCAGCAGGCATTACCGTGCAGCCGTAATTTATATTGGCATACTCACGCTCCCCAGTTCGAGGGGTAGTTGTAAGAACTTGGTATCTAATGTGTATCGCCGCTGGTGGTGCTTGCCGCAAGCTCCCATAACCCGAGTTTCCCTACCGCCCACACTGGCCCATTCCAAAACTCTCCTTTACCCTTCTTCCTTGGTGCTTTATGGCTACATTCACCCGGAATCTATAGGTCGGTCTGGATACAACGCGACTAATCCTAATTGTTCAGAAACTTTTCAGATACCTCTCGATGTAAGTTCCGAGGTTAAGCACCGTGAGGGTTTCCCAACTGGGCCGAGTCATTCGAGCGGCGCCGATTGCATCCGGAACAAGTAGCCTATTATCAACCCCTTGCAGGCGAATGATGTCGAACGAGCAGCATCTCGAGCTTCCTCGTAGGCCCGATTCCCCTTATTACGGCTATAGACCGATATAATTATCTTTCCGATTTACTTGTCAAAATTTAAGATGTAAGACACGCTTCTTTTTGGAGAAATTTAGTTACTCTTACGAATTCATTGTTCAATTTGCGTCATAAGTCGCGTCCTTTCGGAGTGATTCGATGTTTCTAGTTTCTTTCGAATAAAAGTAGTAAAACAACCTGGAAATGTCAACGGAGATTCAGGCTAGCAATTGAATTGGTCACTGCAGACTTTGAAAGGTTACGAATCTTCTGCAGGTATAGTTTTAAACGATAGTCGGTACCCGAGTGTACAAAGGTTAGAACTATTTGCATGCAGTTGGTCCTATGTACAGTATGTACTGTTACTTCGAAGATTTAACACGAAGATATTTCGAAAGTTCACTCGATCTAGGATTTCTATTTTCAAGAAGAATTTGATTGTTCGGTTGACCCACGTTGCAATAATTTTATCGACTTTTTTTAATTCCCTTTAATATTAGATGTATCATACGTGGTGATCAGTGTGTCATTCGGCCCCTAATTAAGTTAACTGTAAATATTGGATGACGTGGAGATATTTTCTCGGGTACCATTACGCTTTACACAATTAAAAAAGTACATGTAACATACACATATACAAAATAACGTGGAATTTAAGCTAGATATTACTTGCCAAATCCATCATTAACACTTTAATACTGCATACTGCACATTTGTAGACTAATGTCTTAAATGACTGACATCTTTCAACGCTACATTGTCATTGTCTAATATATACACTTCTTTACGTGTTACATAACAACATATTTGAAGATTTCGCAATTATTAAAAAACAGAAATACGCGAGTCATAGTGATCAATTCAACATTCAACCTTTCAGACCCGTGGTTTTTGCTTGTGGCACAGATTCCTTACAACGAGTCTCATTCGTGGTAAATTCCGAAATATCGTAACGAAAGGGTTTAAAATCCGTCGCGACAATATATCGCGCGAAGCAAAAGGATAAATAGCAACAAGTACGAAAGAATCGGAGAAGAAACGTAGCTGGAACGAGCTGGTCGATATTAAAAGCCTCTCACGACCGGATGAAAGATCGTAAGATCCTACCAAACATCCTCTTCCCATCTAATTGCTTTAATACCGTCGGAAAATCTCCCGGTTCCTGCTTCTATAAATCGACACGGGGAAGCATGTCGCCGACAGAAAATGGAGAAGCAAGCATGGAAAAAACTGGAAGGAAGAGCAGCGCGAGGTGGAACACCGAGAGGAATGCCTGGGCAGGCTTATGTCGAAATGGGCAAGGACCGCAGCACAGATCGCAACGTGCAATAATGCCTTTACCCGGAATGCCGACGGCACGTGTAAGCCCGGCTGAACGATGTAAGCCTGCCTGTAAACCTCGGGTGGACCGAAGCGAAAAAAAAGAGAGAAGGACGCGAGATTAAAAGCGACAGACCGGCGAAGACAGAGGGAGAAAGAGAGAGCGTGTATGGACACGGGGATGACGGGGGAAGAAATGGACGTAAGCGCAGTAAAATCTATCGAATCAGTTTAACGAGTGTACGAGGGCTATAAATCAGTTGGCGTTGTTGTTTTTCCGGTGATCCGGCGGGCGAGGGCAAACCGTGGCGAAGGACAAGGGAAAAGAGGAGGAAATCGGGCTCGGGTCGCGGAGGCAGAAGTGTCGCAACGCAACACAATAAAAGCCGTTGCCAGCTGTGGACGGGAGGGCAGATGCATTTTACGACCCACCGTGCACCCATGCCCACCCCTCCGTGCACCGCCACCCTGTCCGCCGGCCTCGCACTTTCCATCGCCCTCTCGCCACCACCCCTTTCTCCATTTTCCTCCGCCGTCTCGTGTCCGACATTTCTAGACGCAGTCGGACGCGCGCCGGCCACCGGACACGTCCGGTGAATTGATTTCGGTTATTTCCCGATCATGTAACTCGTCCAGCCCCTTTACATGGACAATTGATTATTATTGCTATTCCGATAGCCGACGATCTGGATAACGGCGAGCCTTCACCGGCACCCCCTTTGGGGAAGACCGTTCGAAACCTTTCTGCAGGAAAACCGACTTCCGCCTCGCCTATCTCCCTACGGGATTCCTAGTTCTGATCCGGATTCGACCGTGCGTAGGCGGACGTCATTATTGCCCTAAGCCTCGCCTAATCTTCGGCAGACAACGGCCTCGAAAATACATACGCGGGTTCCTACGTATGTCCGTGTCTCGGTCGATATTCGATCGTATTAAAATACCATTATCCGTGCAAATGCGTTATCGATCGATCCTCCGATTGTTTCTTGCATGTGCCGCTAGTTTTGCGAAATCGATTTGCATGAGACTCTGGAAGACTCGATTCGTTAGAGTTGGTTTTCCTTTGCGTGATTTGCCATTAGCGTTATGATTGGATTTATTTGGAGCGAAGGGTATTTAGATTAGGACAATGAACATAAGGTGAATGAGGTTTACTTCGACTGAAGCAACGATTTGCGATCTTCTCTTAACTCAAATTTCTCAGAAGCCGGGTAAAACTGAAGCTAGGAAACAATAAAACTCGCTGTATGGTGACAAGGATTAAATGCTTTATTTTGTAAAATAACCGATGTTGACGACTGGAGAATTTTAATTTTTATCTCCGATAGGAAAAATTCTCCTAGATTCTGAACCTTTCAATCCAGTAATCCAACGTGTAATATTAATTTAATTTTTAAAAGAAGCCTCTTAATGGCGACACTCTTTACTGCGTTGAACAGTAGATTATAGACTCAGTATCGAGTTAATTTATATAATCATCACTATATTTAATAAATACGGCGAATTTTTGAATATCTATCTTGTTACTAGTCGAATGATATGATTTAATCAGTTTCTACAAAGACAAAGGAATTTTATGTTATAGAATTGAATATTTGCGTTAGTGTATAATTTTATAGCGTCTAGTATACATGTTACGGTAAACTAAGTTTTGTAAATGTAAGTATTGTCAACGAATTCTTGAATATTGACCGATTGAGTCAGTAAAATACACCGCAGATTTTTGAGTAATTATTAGTAGAAGGATTGTTTTTCGTCAGACACTGTGACTGAGAGGCTGAGAATAATGTGAATGTATAATAATACGAATATGTTATAGACGTAACCCAAATCAAACTTAGCGGTGATTATATATAATAACCGGTAATTATACGTAATCACCCGATTAACCGTATTTACCGTAACACATAGTGATCTATGATAATGATCTAAGCTGTAAGTACACAAATGCGCGTTGTAAAAATTCTTACGATATATGCTGGATTAAAAATCGCTGATCTAGAGTTAGAGGCGCCAATTCTTAGACGAGTGCTCCGAGTATCTAGGCTACCCATCCGGGGTTTCGGAATGTCTTTTTGAAATGACCAATTAGTCAGGGATCAAGAGTCAGGGGTTAAGAATCATAGTTGGAAGCTAAGTTTCGAGAGTGAAGAACCGGAGTGTCTAAAGTTGAGCAGAAGATTTAAGTAACGAGACTATACGCCATGCCTTAATCGAATCATCGTTATCAGTTCCACTGCCTTATCATCGAACATACGTCCTACGATTTTTCAAAAATATTAAAGCGCCGAAATGACCGATATCGAACCTTTCGTTTTCGTGCAGCTATCTTTGGCAACGTCGACGTGAAATTTTACATATATCTTTTTATTTCCATCGCGTGATTTCAATTATAATTTCTCACGCGCACAACTAGTCAGACTACCTTCTGGCAACTCAATATCCCTACGTGCACTGCCGGACACTCGAAGAATCGAGAAGAGGATAGCTGGACGGGAATGGTCGCGGCCGGAAACCGTAATATAAGTACACAGCGGCACCGTTCGCCGCATGCATTTTTTTCCCCGGTTCCGTCCGTGTTGCGCATCAATGTGAAACCGTTCGAGACAGGGAATTCAATTAACAAAACAGCGATTGCGAGACAAGCTGCTTGCGGGACCGACATCGCGCTCGTATTTCACCGAAGCACTGCTTCCCATTGGCGAAAAAAAAGAGAAGAGACGAAGAGGGAGAGAGAGAGAGAAACGGAAAACTGGAGGACAGAGAGTGAACGAGAGGGATGGCGCGAGAAAGAACAACGGAAAATGTTTCCGCCAAGCAGCACGAATTTATGGATGAACAATTCTATCTCGTTTCAGTGGAGCCCTGGTGCTCTCGTTCCTTCGGCGCGCACATAGCCTCTCTCACTCTATATCCTTCGCGCATCTGCGCCAGCAAGGCCGTGCAAAGGTCACGTGACTCGTGTGTACACCAACGGCAGACACTATGAATTATCGCTGCACCCTAAATATCGTACTGGCCGGCACCGGCCGTCCGTTCCGCGCCTTTTTTTCACCCCATTTCTTCGCCGACCTACACCGCTTTCCGAATCCCCAGCTGGGAAAACATTGGTCGACTTTGCGATTTCTGATAGCGGTTGTATATCTGTCCGGTTTGAATTACCGATCCGCTCAACTACGTGCAGCCGACAGAAGGAATAAAACAAGGAACGGTGGCAATCCGTTCAAATTTGAATTGCTACCAGCTTGTCACTCTGACACCGGAGGACGCGTCTACCGAGATGCGGCGAGAAATATTTTGTAACTTCACCGACTTCTCGTTTCCGCGTGTATCGCGCGATCTGGTGCAAAGGTTAGTGGGTAATGTAGTGATTTGACGCGTAAATATGTGGATATATAGTTCAATAGGTTCGTGATCAAATTGTCATTATACCATGGCTGAGGAGCGCCTAGTTCTATGACACTTAATTTTTTAGTATTGTTCTATTAACTTTTTTTTTCATTGCTGATATGACAAATGGAGTAGAGTAAATGTGATTGTATTTCTATAGCATGATTTATTTTTGTTGAAGTAACACGTGTTCGCTTTATTTTTTGTTAAAAAAAAACAAAGCACACTCAGACGACATTCACATTAATATACGAAGCAAATGGACACTAATAATTTGGAACGTACTAAACATTCTACAAGTCAAATCGAAACTATATCGATCGGAAACAATATCGGAAGGCTTCAAAACTCAAACAAGTCTCAGTTTCAAGAAATTTCGATCGTCTGCGTTTAAATCCTCGGTTTGCATTGTTCGATCTTATAAATCAAGCTAAAATTAGAGGTGTTTATAAATCCTCAGTTTCAAATGTTCAATCTTACAGATCAACCTAAAATTAAAGGTATTCGTGCTTCCTTGCACGAGCTATATTAAATATTTCTCGTTATTTTATCAATTTCTGAAGCCTAGACACGTTGAAACCATTGAAACTCAAATATGTCTCAACTTCCAAAAATTTTGATTATCTGCATTTAATCCATGGTCTCAAATGTTCGATCTTACAGATCAAGCTAAAATTAAAGGTATTCGTGCTTGCTTGCATGAACTATACTAAATATTTCTTATTCCTTTATCAATTCTCGAGTTCTAGACACGTGGAAACCTTTGAAATTCAAACAAGTCTCAACGTCCAAAAATTTCGATCGTCTGCGTTTGAATCCTCGGTCTCACTTACAGATGAAGCTAAAAGTAAAGGTATTCGTGCTTGCTTGCACGAACTGTACTAAATATTTCTCGTCCCTTTATCAATTCTCGAGTTCCAGACACCTGTGACGCCAAGAATGACCTCTCACCTCGTGCAATTTTTCAGTCGACGATAGTTCGCGTGTCGCGTACCCCATAGGACGAGGGTTACAGCGAACGCGAACGCGGACCCCGTGGCTGGCTCGTTCGAGCGAGAAAATTGCGCGGACTATTTTCGTATATTTTTCTTACCGCGACTCCGGCATGGCTTTCAAACTGCGATTTCACGGCTAAAACGTAGGTACAAATGATTGCGGTGTGCCAACACAGGGAGGTTCTGACGTTTTCATTATTCGATTTACAACCCTTTCTGGAAATTCAGCGCGGGGCCGTGACATAAAACTAACTTTGCCGAGAGGCGAGAGAACACGTGGAGCAACCGTAGCTGCCAGGAAAAATCAATTTCGAGAAAACTCGGCGGTTCGTACAGAACCGGCTGACCATCGGGCGTCCCCGTTTCCGGCTCCCGAGAATAGTTCGTACAAAATTTCGTTTCGTTACATGTTCATGTTTCTCCCCTATCTCTCTCTCACTCTCCCTCGCCCTTTTTGCGCCGGTAACGCTGTTAACTTACCAATACGCTACAGAGAACGAACAGAGCGTACGAATTCCTCGGTGAGATCGATCGTGTAGGGAAAAATTTTTCGAGATTCGTTGACGTCGTCCCGCGAGCTCGTACAACGCTAGTATTCGCGGTGAGAGAAATCAGTGTCGCCCTCTACATCCGAGATCATGGTAAGCCGAAACTTCGACGTTACGTCGAACGGAAGTGAGCCTCGTAAGCCGCACCTGCGACTGCTACAAGGAGGTAACGCGTGTATAAAAGAAGGTAATACGCATGTAAACGGTTAAAGCTGCTACAGCCAGACTCGAATGGCGGAAGTTGAAGACTAACGCAAATGACGCGGATCCTTCGCTACTTGAAAAACTTTCCAAACGGCAATTACGAATCGTGGTTTAAACTGCGGCGATTAGTGGAATAAATCTGAATAAATAAATTCTTTTCAGAGGAGCAAATTACGGGACAAAGAAAGAGGAGGAAGTTTATTTTAAAAATTCTGTGATTTTATCCGAATTTTAGAGAGTTTCGTTAATTCACCGAAAATTCGCAATGCAAAAAGAGTACACACTTTCTACCGTAACGAATTCCACCGTAACAATTATCACAGAACGACAATCGTGATTATAGAATGACCAAAAGCAGGGAACCACTTTTGTTCGAAAACAAAATTCGACGAGCAACAATGCTAGGTTTATTACCAGTGAACGGCACGAGTGAAACTAATCGAAATTTCTTAATTGCTTCCACGAAACGCTGTCAAGACGATAATTGTACGTCGGAGTGACCTAAGCAGAACAGAGGGGCGCGGATTTTCAACGGTTCGCTATCAATTCAGTAGCTGGCAGCACCGTAACAGTAGGCGAGACAGATTGTTACGCAGGCGCGCACAATTTCGGTAGAATTGCCGCTGTTTGGCTGCCTTTGAACCCGTTAATTTCAAACGTTCGTGCGGCGAAATCGTGACGGATGTCAGACCGATCGGCTTGCTGGAGGGTCGGCGGCGTGGACGCGGAGCGGCGCTCTGGCTCTGGTAAATGCACGATTTACGCATTCGACTGGACACGAGTCCCGTCATTGGCTTTATTGCTAGTAAAGTCTGTATCGGCGAATGACTTTCGAGTAGAGGGCACCTGGGGCACGTCTGGGAACGCAGTTAAAACTCGCGTGGAGCACGCGAGTACGCGTCGCTCGGCTAAAAGGGTCCCTCCTTCGCCCAGGAAAACAAGCGTTCGCTCGTTTTAACCGCGATAAAATTACCTTACATCGGTGCAATTACTTTCTATTTACGGGAAGGCTTTCGCGTATGCCGTTTGGCTGAATGAATCCGGCATGGAAATGTAATTCAATGCTGCGTCAGCGGAATTTGTTCGGCCAGAGGAATTGTAATTAACTATGGACAGTAGCTAGATAGAACGAGGTGCAACCCGGCGAGTGGCTCGGATTGTTTTGGAAAAATAAATTCACTACATGTAAGTTGATTGAATGCGAGTGGCTGCATAGCACTTGAGTTGCATGCAAAACGGTGTACGGTTTAATTAGATTCGCGTAAATGATTGTGTCAGGTATGCGAACGTTGGAACATTTTGATCCCGGGTATAATTTTCTTCGCTTGTAACAGGAACTAATGTTATCTAACCGGTTTGGAATATATAGTTCTTCAAACGACGCGATGTTGTAGAACGATAGAGGAAGTAGAATATAAACTTTATCTCCTGTGACTATCGATTAGAGATCAATAAATAATATATGGTAAAGCCAATTTCCTTAAAAGGAATCCTCGGCTGTCAAAATTGGTTAGCACGTCTTCGACTTTTTAATCTACAATCGTCTCTCTACTATTGTAGGACATTCTCTGCGTGTATGAGAATACAATATCGATAAAATTCGTCGAGAAAAGGAGACTAGAAAATTAAATTAAACTCCCAATTGACGTGGCATCCAACGATACCAGGATTTCGCGTATAAACAAGAAAACCAGGCGAGAGCGTAATGTATTTCGCAAAGAGTAACCTGGGTTCAATTATTTGAAACGAGCGCGAATTTCGCGTCTAAGAGTTACAAGTGGAACCATAAGATGCAGTAACTCCTTATTTCCTAACAAGCCTGGTGCGCCCTAATACCAAAAACCTTGAGAAAATGGTCATCGTAGTTTCCTTCGTAATACTCCGGAATATAGGGTAGCAGCCCTGCGAGCATAAGCGTCGAAGCCCCTGGCTCCTTTCAGTCTATACTCTGTACATACCGCGATATGTTACGCGCCACTCCTTAGCCATAAATTCAAACCCTCAAGACCTATAAACGGTTTATTTGTTCGCGGTCCCTTTAACCACTTTCGAAGCTTGTCTTACGTACGTGTCCCCGAACGTCATGGTTCGATATTTTCTCAACAGGGTTATAACATTCGCATTGTCGATCGTTACTAGGTGGCCGGTGGCGTGCGCTATCGCGATTCCAAATGCAATATCGGACTCCATAAAATTCGTGTAAAGCTGCTTGGTCGTCTGTTCGATCTGTCGCTGATCGCTGCCGGTTTGCTTCTCTGTTCCAAGGCTGCGAGGGTGGGCCCAACGAGACTCGGGTCGAGCGATGAGAAACTGGTGGGCGCGCGCGGGCAAACAGGGTTTTCAAACCGTCGACAAAGGGGGTGGGATTGACCCAAACACCTCCACGGGCACGGCTTTATAGGTTGTAAAGTTGTAAACTACCGTCCAAGTGCGTTCCACGAGAATTTCTGGTTACCTTGGTCATTAGAACGGAAACGGTCTAATGTCGGTAAAACCGCAGGATCTCCGGTTGCACGATGCCGCGAAGATATCGATGTCTCTTCTCCTTTTCCTTTTTTTTTTATTCTTTTAATAACGTTTCCCGTTTTTATTACCTCTGGCAGTTCACCGGGCCGTGTTTATCATACTTTAAAGGCGACGGAGTAATATAATGGTTACTGTGCTATAAGCACGGAAATTTTCACCTCGTCGCGGGGAATTTAAGGGGCTGAAGGGATTCCAGGTGAACTTAACGTTAAAATGCCTTCATTTCCATCTCGGCAGATTAAACCGAGCGGAACAAATTTTTAAGAGGAGGCATTTCGACAGATATTCGAAAATTTAGACCGAGACGATACCGTGTCTCGTATAATATCTCAACGATGTTTCAATTACCATTAAACCGTGACACGCGAAATCTTGAAACAGAAACGTGTCCTCGAAGTACCGTGTTACACAAATACTGTCGACCACGATAATGTTTACAACTTGATATCACCGAAGCAAATTACACAACCTATTATTACGTAACGTTTAAATCTAAACCGGTAACTTCATTGACAACAAAAGATTCTGCAAGCCGCAGAAACAACGAGAACCAACCATGCTTTATTTAGAGTCCGGTCACTCTGCGTCCGTCTTAAACGAACGGTGACCGATCGATAATAATTATAATCTCGCCGTGGGAAACAGTACAGAAACTACCAACAGAAACAAAGAACCGAAGCTGGAGGAACCCCACGACAGGGACGTACCACGGGAAAAAGCGAGAGAGCGAGCGCGGGGAACGAAATAAAGAAAGAGGGAAGGAAAGAAAGAACTGAGAAGAGGCATCGATAAATCAATGGAATATGGTAATGCCGCAATTTCAATAATTTAAATATGTATGAAGGAAAATGGAACAATCTGGAAGGCAGGGATCTGCCGGAGTGTGGTACACTGAATCGCGCCTAATGAGACGCCTCGGGTCTCACGGGAGAGGACTCTGTTCTTCTCTTTTTCGTCCGTGCCGGATCTCCTTTCCCTTTCTTTATTTCCACCGGTTCTCTCTCTATATATATGTATATATACATACATATATACGCGCGTATAGGGAGAAGGCGTCGCGACGCGAGCCGCGGAGCGGCAGCTGTGGTAAATAAAATAAATTCCAAACCGAATACACAGGCTCGCGACGAAATGTCGCGGAAACCGCGTAGCGCCTCGTTACATCGCGCTTCTGTCTGCGTATAACCGGCGACGACTTCGCATTTTGACGGGCCGCGCCGGGACGCGAGAAGACGTTGTCTCTCCGCGGGATGTCTGTCACGAATTGCTTTTTTCCACCGCGGCGCGTCGCCTCGCACGCGGCCGCAGCGCCGCGACGCGGGGGCGGAAAGAATGGAGCAACGCGTATTCGATGCGGTGCGATTAAGGGGACCAGAGTATGGGGCACAGTCGCTCGGAGGAACTTCAATTCGAATTCGCAAAAACGTTTCATCGCGGAACGAGACCTTCGTTCGAACCCCAGGCCTGTATCTCTTTCCCGTTCTCTCCGCTCTTTTCTCTCGTCTCTCTCTCCCACGTTGTTTTCCTCCTGCGTTAAACTGGCGGAACGAATATCTCGACCCGGGAGAGGTGGTCCTCCCAGGAAAGCGATAACATAGTCGCGTCCAACGCACCTTAACCGAATTACGTGACAAATCTGGGGGACTCGTCGGCAGACTCGGAACGGAGATCTTTCTTCGCGTTTATCTCTAGTGGAAGCTAGAGCCCTGATCGTGATGAAATTTAGTAGAGTGCGTTACGGTTTTGGTGAAATTAACCGTTCTTTTAATGGGATATCGCGATTATCGCGTTTTAATGCGTACATAGATCAACTTTTTGAGGCACAGAATTTTGGGGAATAAAATAATCACACGTTACATGGGAATTTCATTGCGTTTTAACACGTGGAGTGCAGAACACAGTGGCGATCTGTCCGTTTTTTAAAAGAATACAATAGTAGAGAATGTTATCTTTTGAATTTTTTTTGAGTACATTATAATATTTACAACATTTATCTTTAATCTGAATAATTTGGATCTCACAGTCCAATCTGATCCAAATGAAAAGTGCATTGTCAATTCCCATGGACGAACAACAAAATTGGTATAGTTTTAGTAAGAAAGGTATCGCATAATATAAAGCACAAAATAATAATAATTCTATTCAATTCGTTGTTATATGATGGGACTCAAATAACCTCACTGTGTCAGATACGTTCATGAATGGTACTTATTAAAACACATCCGACATTTGTAACATTTGTTGATAGTATTATCAACTGCATTACGCGAGTATAACTAAGTATGGACCTACGTGCATGCAGCTATTGCAATTCGATTCAAATTCAGGCTGTGGAAACAAATACATTGCACAAGGAATATCAAACATATTAAAAAAGGAAGTCAATTTTTTAAAATGCATTGTAGTTCTTATTACATCTTATTAAATTTTGAAAGGCAGTAAAAGATGTGCATACACGTAGAGCACACCATAATAGAGATTTGAATGGTCGTGTATGCCACAGTTAACCGGTCAATTGTCCTTGGCATGACCTTGAAAAATATTCTTTTAATAAAAATTTCCCCCCGTTTTTATCCCGAAACCTACTCTTCGGTAATTACGTCAAACGACGCGTAGGATACCCCGAGCAATAAAGTTCGTAAAACCCATCCTTTCAGTTTACACCTGCCTATCTTCGTATCGTCGATTTTCCCATAGAACGTCGCACCAACGCGACGAGCTAATCGACCTAACCTCGTTCTTGTCCCTTAGAAACACCGTAGACTTACAATGCACGCCAATCAACGGCGCAGAATTGATATTATCGACGGCCGGTGTCCCCTCAAATTGTACAAATTATCGATCATTATCGATAAATTTAACATTAACAACGTTCGCACATTATAATTGACCGCGAGGAACGGTCGGTTTTGATTTCCGGGATTTGTAGAACGGCTGGAACGACCAGGGCTGCGGTTCTCCGTCGGCTGGTTCTCCTTCCCCGTGCCCCGTGCACCATCAGGAGCGTGTACGGCCGCCGTGCGCCGGTATTAACAGCAGTTGTGTTGGTAGAAAACACGGGAGTATTGAATTTTATGAAAATTAAAACCGTGTTCCGCCGGCACGCCGTCGGAACGAGATTTCCCTTACAAAAGTATAACCAGATTTCGAGGGAGGGCAGTTACAAATGCGATCGACGAAATGTAATTAAAAAATAATAGCAGTAAATCCGACAGAGCGAGGCGTTCCATTACAAAACATCGATTGCTCGCGAGCACGCACACGCCGACATTTTCACGGGTATCGTATCGCCCGGCGAATATGCCTGCATATACGCGTACTTTCGGCTTTGCCATTATCGATACCGGTTTGGTAAATCGCCACGTCGGTAATATCTCGGTTGAATCGACGTTGAAGCTCGGAAAAGCATTTTTCTTCCTCCCATTTTTCCCCTCCCCTCTCATCTCGTTGCCCAACGACGTAAAAGTGACCACTCTGCTACGTACAAAGGCCACATTCGGAAAATTGTTTACCCCGGGAACACGGTGTTGGTCGCGTCGCCGCTCCCTTGCGTCTCCTTGGTCTATAAACTACTCGATTCTCCTCTGGCTGCGAAACGCGTAACAACGGTTACGTTTACGACACATGGACACCCTTGCCCGAGTGGAGCCGTGGTGGTAGCGGGCACCTTCTAGAACCCTCACGGATCGACGTTCTCTCAAGGGTGAACTAGGTCTAATCATGCTGAGTAGAGGGCAAGGAGGAACAGCGAGAGACTATCGCAGGCATGCGCGGCAAGGAGAACACAAGAGACGGAAAGAATGGCGGGTCGGGTACAAAGAGACGGAGGAAGGAAAAAGGGAAGAAAAACACAGAATACAAGGCGGTGTACGTAGACGCTGAGAAGGAGAGTGTGCGAGCGTGATCAGCCAACATGGTATCACGGTACACTCGAGGTCCAGTTGTGCACGTGCTTTGTCCCTTCATGCAATTATTTACAGGTCACGTATTTAAAAGGACGCCTAGAGAGTGTGTCGTTGTTGCGCCAAGGGGGAGAACATGTACGAGATACGTTTCCGTCCCTTCCTCTTGCGAGTTTCCCTCGCGGCTACGGCTTTGCCTTTAATTGCGAACGTGATTGGTCGCAGCCGTGCGTTTCATCCCTCTGCTCGGCTCTGCCCGAGATGAGGACGTCTCGAGACGCCTCCGGCTGATTCCACGTGAGATTGCTCGATATGCCTAACGTTAATTCGCAGTTCGATAATTGTTCCTTTGTCGCTCCTCCGCTCCGCAGATATAAGGTGGATCACGATGAAAAGTCCCGCAAATAACCCGCCAATCCTCGCCCGCCGTTCTTTCCTCGTTGGCTTTCGCAAAGGTTAGCCACACGCTGCTTTGCCTAATGGTTCCGTATGCAAGGTTGCATATTTTTCGATCACCAGTCCACTATTTTCGCCTCACGCCGGTGCACCGTCAGTATTCGATTATTCGCTGGAAGATTTCGTTATATTTTCCGATTTTTTTCTTTAACACCGACGTGAGTATCGCTTTTACGATTTTCCGGGTTTTACCAATGCTCCGTTGGTATTCGATTATTCATCGGAAGATTTCGCGACATTTTCCTGATCCTTTTCTTTAACTTCGGCGTTGATATCTCTTCTCCGATTTCCTGATTTTTTGAAGCGGAGTATAAGCGAGAAATACGAATATCGGCGCCGGCGTGAACGCGTTAATTAGTCAAGCGCGAAAGATAGCGGTGGTGTTGACTCGCGTGGGACATCTTCCGGACGCATGACATAATTTAGTAATTACATCGCGTTTATGTTTGTCATAGGAAAGGTTGGAGATCTCTGATAACCAGTATCGGTAACAAAACGAGTGATAATCGAATAACACTCGCTTTTTGAATGAAATTCTTCAATTTCCAAACAATCGCGATATAAAATCGATATAACTACCTCTGCGATTATCATAATTCCCTAAAATACTCGTTTAATTTATCGAAACCTTTGTCCATATCGTGAATGCGATCGGACTACGCCCCAATCGCATGAGACCACCGGAATGGAAACGGATCTATCAGATCTAATAATAATTATGTCGTTTTCCAATACATTTTTAAAACTAATTTATTGTAACAAAACAAAAGAATTTAATCAACGATATTTTTACCGTCGTTGTCAACTACTTGTGCCTAATGCTCAGGTAACATTCCCCTATTGTATAATTTGTGTGATTTTGATTCAGATAATTCTGTCAAAGTATTTTCGAGGCACTTTTGATTATCGAAATTTTTTCCACGAAGAAAATTTTGCAAGGAACGAAAGAAATGATAATCGGAACGGGCAATATCAGGAAAATACGCAGGTTGAGGGATCTCCTCTCCAATTAATCAGTGCGGGTTTCTTTCCTCTCAAAGCTCGTGCTAGCCTCCCAATTGTGCATTATACACTTTGCAACAGCATCTTGACCCAGAGCACTATTTTTTCGCAGCCTAATTTGCTTTTCTTCCTACTGCAACTCGTAAAGCATGCAATGCCGAATATGCTTTTCATCTGTCACCCTTTTAACCGTAAATTCACACAAAGCAGTTCAAACGCAGACTTTTTGCAACAAGGCTTGTTAATTACGCTTCACACCTTCTTTTCGTATCACGTGATTGTATATTATGTTGATGAAGTTAACGGCAAACAGGATTTTAAACTGAAATATAGTTTAGAATACTAAGAATACTATAGAATACTAAAAAGCGACATTAATTGTTACTAGACCTGATACGATGAGCTAAAATCCAGGAATAACTGGACGTCCAAACACTTGGAACTAGATTGGCCAGAATTAAAAGGCATTAAAAGAATCGGTGGCACGTGGGATATTTGAGATCTATCGATGGAGAACGAGGCCGACAATGGTTATAAGAAGATACGATTCGAGGACTGTAAAACGGGGATCGGGCTTAAATTAGCATTCCCGGTGAGATTCTTCCGCGTTCTTCGAGCCGACCGGCGAACGCGTCATTCTTTTCGCCTATCTGAAACTAATTNACGCAAACTTTTTGCAACAAAGCTTGTTAACTACACCTTGCACTTTCTGTGTGTATCGCATGTTTGTAGATTACGTTGAAGAAGATACGATTCGAGGACTGTAAAACGGGGATGGGGCTTAAATTAGCATTCCCGGTGAGATTCTTCCGCGTTCTTCGAGCCGACCGGCGAACGCGTCATTCTTTTCGCCTATCTGAAACTAATTTGAGGAGAGGACTATGGGGTGGAGATGGAGGCGGAACGGGTAGAGGGGTTAAGTAATTTAAACGTAGCGTGGAGCAATTAGAAAGGCGCCTCGGTGTTCCGGAGTAGTCGGGGGTGATTTAGGGATACGATCCTGGGCGAAGAATAAGAGAGAGGGTTAACTATAGCGTGTACACGCGGATAGGATAAGACGAGCTTGGCTGCGAAAGAAAGGGAGATGCTGGATGTGGGGGCTGGTAGAAAGCAAAAGTGCAGGCCTGAGAGAGACGGAGAGAGAGAGGTCGGGGGTTGGCGGATGGAGAGAAGGCGGGAAGGAGAGAAGTGAGATACCCGGGCAGGTAACTTCTGGTAAGTTGGCCCGCACCTAGCAAGTAAAACGGAGGAGCCAGAGAGAGGGCGGAGGGCCTGAAATATACGCGCGAGGATGCGAAATTTATGTGTAGCCACACCTGGTTAGTGCTTACATGCGAAATAGTCTCATAAATTTCCATACGCGAACCGCCGGGGCTTAAATCCTGCCGGTGCCGAAAGCCGGAATATTGGTTAACATTCCTGTGTTATAACCGGAGCTTTTCCGAGTTTTCCCCGGCCATCGCGGTCAATGACAGCCGGAATGGTAAATGCCGACAAATTTTTCCATAAATCCATAGCCAAATACCGCGCGTCTGTCATCCTTTTTCAGGATTAGAAATCATTTCGCGCGTTTGACGAACGCGCCATCGGCGTTCCATATATCTAGGTGTTATCACATACGTCTGTATCTCATTCGTTTGAGGCGCCGAAAAGCCGACAGATAAGTATTCCCTGTTCATGGCTGTATTTATTTCGCGATGATTGGGCGACGATGGTTAGTCATCATTCAGCATCGATGGTTCGTATCGATGATTTGATCGAAGGACCAAAATTTGTTGTACGTAGTTGAATGTATTTTACTTCAAATGTTGAGACGCTAAGCACTTAGGTTGTATAATAAAGTGCATTGTGTTAAAATAAAGGTGATTTGGTGTAAGCTGTCCAATATAATAAAGTAATGTCCGCGATCTGAGTAGTACGATCGAGTTTGAAGAAGTCAACAGGGTCCTTATACCCTTCGATGACTTCAGCCCTTGCATCATTCAGCCTAGTTTCGAGGAACCTTTTAATTTGTCACTTTTTTCCGAAGCAAAATAGATCCCGATGCAAGCTAGTCGCCATTCAAATAAAGATTCATCTCACATTATACCGTTATGATGGTGTGAATGTCATGTTGCGATTGGTAGTTACATGACTTGATGGAGGAAAAATAGAATTTTTTGATTGAATTGTGGACGTGTCGAGAGGATCTTTAATAGACGATTAGGAAGTAGGCACAGTAATTGCCATTATGAATATGCGTTTATTCGTTGCTTCGTTAGGTCAGTCGCACATGGGTCCAGTTAGTTGGGCCTGGTTGTTGTAAATTTTCGGTGATCGTTCCTAATTACGCGATTTAATTC
Source organism: Euglossa dilemma (assembly GCA_002201625.1). Classification (NCBI taxonomy): domain Eukaryota; kingdom Metazoa; phylum Arthropoda; class Insecta; order Hymenoptera; family Apidae; genus Euglossa; species Euglossa dilemma. The sequence goes on along the minus strand of NIJG01000089.1, from coordinate 124,217 downwards.
TTTAGGGTACGGCGGGATTAAAAATATCCCACCTTTTTAATGCAGGATAATGCATGGTGGAAGAATTTTAGATCCACCTCGAAGTATTACATATTGTGTGACTATTTCAGTCCTTTGTTAATAAAATAAATACCAATTTTGTTTAATTTAAAACCCAACAAAATTTCCGTGCAACATTGTTCTACTTTCTGAAATCCTGTGCCTCAAAAGGGTTAATCGACGGTGAAGGACGTTTAACTTTCTTTATTGCGACGCAACAAGCAGCGTGTAACGTTAATAAGGAGAAATTAAGGATACCATTTATTTTATAACAATATCGTTTTCCATCTACCCGAAGACACGTATCCATCGATAAGCTTTCTGATCGTCCAGGATCCACGAGATCCAGTCGTCCTGTCGCCATTTCGCGAATCAAGGAGCTGAATGACAGGGTCTGGCCTGGCCCATTTGCCACACTCTCTTTCTCTCTCTTTCTCTCCCTCTCTTTCTCTCTTTCTCCCTTCGCGCTTTTGCTTCTGCCGTTTAGCAGCAGGTGCTTTTAACTACGTAACGTTTCGCATATTTAATTTTTTCTTCTATCCTTCGCGTACCGGCGTTCGCGTGTCTAGTTTAAACGTGATCTGACCTCACTCCAAATGAGTTTCGCCTCGGCGAGTGAGCGACCGAAGATAGGATTTTCGTGTGTACCACGGTGTACGAGCATAAATCAGAAAGTTTCTGGTTTAACGCGAGGGCGGGGTGCAGGGAAACGTAAAACGCGCAACGGTGCTTTTCCAAAATTGTAACGGGTTTAGATGTTTTACGTTACGTTTTTCGCTCGCGTGTGTTTCCGTTTCCCGTTGCACTGTTAATAGCGGAGATTGAAACTTGAGGTTTGGCGGTTTGTTTTTTTGTTCCGCTGGTTTGTTGCACGCGAAACGCAACTTTTGCACTTTTTATGCTCTTCGATTCCCGTCTTATTTTCAATTCGTTCGCGAATTCACGTCGGCTATTAGATTTTTCCGCGCATAGTATCTTATTTCCAGAAGCTCGATGCACTTTTGTTTATCGATTCATTTCTCTTCGTAGAAAATAATTGGCTGCCTAGCGTTTAGAACGTAATCATAGTTAGAAATTAACCGATGAAATTCAGAAAATTCTTTCACGTATGATCTCGCTCACAGAGTTTGCTCGGAAAGCAGTTCACGGTGCATAAATTATGCGTAATACACGCGAGATGCGTTATAACCTGTGAAAGTATCCGATAACGATTTCCAAGGAAAACTCGTTGCCACGGTGGAAACAACGCTAATTTCCCGTCGCAGCGTACGGGAAATTAATTTCTCCGTGGAAACTTCCGTTTTAATCGAGTCCTTTCCGCGTTACACCTAAACACTCGTTCGACGAATGGCAATTTTTCAACCGTTACATACCCGTATAATTCAGTGGACGCGGATAGAAGTTCAAGAGTCGCATTGTAACGGGAAAGGAAAAAAGGGAGAAAGGAAGGGAAAAGAGAAAAAAAGAGCGAAATTGACGGAAACAGACGGGAGCAACAAAACCTGCAGCGAGGTCTGGCTTCGACACGGGGATTTGTCGATCGCTGTCACGGCACGAGAACCATGGAGCAGCACGGCGAAGAGAGGGTCGGAGAGGATGAAATGATTGTGCGGTCAGCACCAGCAATCAATGCCTCTGCGTACGGCACGCACGGAATCCGATAACACTGACCGTTTTCTACGGTCTCTTACGTACCAAGATATTCTACTTTCAATCGCTTCTCGCAGAATTATAGGGTAATTCAAATCGATAAAGTGGCCGGCGAGTGTTTAAATAATTTA
>NIJG01000089.1:96425-120497 GCA_002201625.1 Euglossa dilemma | reverse complement strand
AGAGAGAGAAAGAGAGAGAGAGAAATAGAGCGTGGGCTCTCTTTCGTCGCTGGAGCACGTCCATTCCTTGTCATCCGTTTCTACGGCGAGTAGCAAAATTGCGTTACCGTTGAGAGCAGCCGCCACGTCCTAACTATAGAGAGAGCCCCGGGAGGAAGCGTAGAACTGGCCAGAAGCGGCAGAGAGCGGTAAGGGACAGCCTGGAGCACACGGTCGGCGTCCAGGGCGGAGGGATCCGCTTTATTGGAGAGTGTTGCTATCGACAGCCTCGCGCCGTTGGGTTGTTAGGGTAGGTAGGTAGGTATACTCTGCCGCGGTTCGCTGCATTTTCTCTGTTATCGTTGTAGGGGGTCTGAGCGAAGCCGCGCGGACAATGGCGGATCCCCGTGGCGGATGGCGAGAGAAAGTAAAAATTAACGAGAATTCAAGCTCGGCCGGAGCCATTGAAAAATTGCCCGGCATTCCCGGCCACCTATACGTACGCTGCTGTTTGGCAGCGCCGCGAGAGTGTGTGCGTGCGCGCGTGTTCTCCGGGTTTGAGACTTGCCCGGCAGCCTTCCTCTTTTTCCCCCTTCTCCTCCTCTCTCACTCCCTCTACCCCTTTCTGCCTCCGCTTTCTTCCTTTATTCCCTCTTCCTCCTTGACTTTCCATTTTTTCTCTTTTTTCCCGACCCCTCCCGCTGCTCCCGGAATTCCTTCGTCCGGCGCGTTGTCCACGCTTCGTTCCGTTTTCTGTATTCTTCCTGCTCCAGCCTTTCGTTTGTGCCTGACCGACAGGTCGCGCGCGCGTCGTCCCCCTCGTCGTCCCCCCCGATGACGTTGCCACTAGTCTGCCAACCCCCGTTGCACCACTGGCGCCACCTACGCTCTACGACCTGCCATTCTGGCTCGTGCTTACTGTTACCGAACCTCGCCTTGGACTATTAATATTCCGCCTGCGATGCGAGATTAATGTCGGCTTTCCGCCCATTTTTCCCACCGATCGACGACGGTGTTGTTCTTGGCGAGGACGTGTCCGCGGGTCTTATCCCTCTGCGCTCGAGAGGCGGGTCTCAGTCGCCATTTAATCAGACTGTGAGGATCGAGGTTTATTGATATGTCAGGTTTTTAATTAGCCAATGAGGCGTGGATTGTCTGAGTGAAATAATTCTACGTGATTTCTATATGATTTCTTATTTACGGATTTAAAAGTATCGTCGAGTTTTTGGCACCAAGTCTTCGAATTACTGTTTTCCTAAAACGAGGAAATCGACGAAAAAGGGTTAACCCTTGAAAGGGTAATTTAACGTAGGTTACCGATGATCCACGAAACCGAGATTACCATGTAAATGTATGGAATAAAAGACGTTCTGGAAAAATAAAGAAACGCGTTTCATTGGTGATCTGTCGATGAAATAAATGCGTCAAATTCGTTTTGATACTTTAATTTATTCGTTGTAAATAATATTTCAGCCATTAACGTCGTGAATCTCCTTATTTTTGAACACTTTGAATGCCATGGGGGTCACCAATGATCGACGAAATCAAGATTACTAGAAACATATAATTCGAATAAATTTCAGTTCTTTAAAATTATTTTTAATTATAAGGAATCGCCCCACATCGTTAGAATGTAGAGTTTTATTTTTAATACTATAACAATCGTTCCTGCAATGGTGCAAAGAATGTAATGCAATACTTCACATATAAAAATAGTTTAGACACTGTAATTTATTCCTCGAAAATAATATTTCACCACCATATGTATCGCAAAATAAGAAATTCGCGTTGGCCAGATGAAGAAGCCATGAAAACTTATTGTACCATTTAACGTGTTAATCGGATTCTAATCGATATACCAAATTTCGATGCTTCATCTCGCCGCGACAAGATCGCTGAAATCTATTTAGATACTTCAAAGATAAATAATTTTGGGATTAAGTATATATAAATACTTGTTCGTTACGCTGAATATCAATTAGAAGCTTAAAAGATTCTATGATCAATATTAATTAATATTTGAAATTTAAAATGATCCAACGATATGTTGAACGTCGAAGTAAAATAATTCTATATCTTAATTTACACGCGATTTCTTATTTACCGTTTTAAAAATATTCTCAATTTAACTATAGCAAGTTTTCTAATTACTATTTTTCTCAAGCGAAAAAATCGCCGAGTGCAAAGGGTTTAATGTCTGCGAGTTATCCCTGTTTAGAGATGATAATATAATAAAACATAAAACGGTGAAAGAATATGGTATTTTATAAATTTAAGTATAATCAGGAGAATTTGAAAAGATCGTCTCCAGATAGCGGAAGTCAAAAGACACGCAGTAATAGCGACAAGGATCGTCTCCGCATCGTTAGCATATAGAGCTTTATTTTTAATATGGTAACAATCACCACCGTTTATGGTCGCGCCGAAATTGTGATTGCGCGACGCTGATCAAGACAGAGAGACGTCGAGCTGTTTCTTCGAGCCAGAGTCGAAGAGATTTACCGTCGGGATAAGAGGTGTTGGACGAGTCGAGGTTATAGTCGGGTGATATAGCGAGGGATATTTAAATTTACGCGGTTTGAGATGCGGATGGCGGGGCTGATAAGTACGAGGAAGGAAAACGGGAACGCACTTTGGTCATTCCGGCGGCTTGATTAATGTACGTTGGACTGAAAAGGGCGAGAATAAAAACAGGCGTGTATCATTCGTCATTGATGTAAACGGTGCACCGCGTAGCGTATTTTCCTCGGAGGAATTCTGTCGAGTAAGATAATGGAATAGAACTGGAGCAGATTACGCGAGAAAAGAATTGCATTAGAATGATCGATGGACTTTGTTACTTCGAACTGAAACTAAACGGTAAAATACCGCTCTCCATTAATTATATTTAATGCGCCCGGGGGAAAATATGTTGCGAAATTTAGTCCAACTGGTTATACGTTTATAATGACAGGCGTATCGGACTTTTATATACGCGAACTTTCGTTGATAAATCTTCTATGCCCGAGTGCTCAGCGTGACGATAAATCGAATATTCTTCTCGATGCTTATCGGTTTAAATGTTGAACTCGAGCGCGCTTTATTTCGAACGGTTCAAAGGGGCGCGATAGAGTAAAGAATTTATCGAAGAATTACACCAGGTACGATGAAATGTCCCAAAAATTTGGTAAATAAATTAATTTACCCTCATACGCGTACTGCCAGTATACCTGGAAAACGGGCAGTGGAATGTTTTTGTTATTAAATTCTATAGAATTGTCGGGGCTTTTGAAAACTCTATGAAGTTAAGAAATTTTAATAGCGAACGTAACTTCCTATAGAAAAATTTGTTAGCGTGTATTAATCCTTTGGGGACGAATGCCAATATATACGTGGAATTTTTTTTTTTTTCTCTAGTGAAATCTGCTTTGAATATAGCGAGAAATAATTTTATTATTGTCACCGATGTAGATCTAATTTCGTTATTTTTGAAGCTTTTATCACAATCCTGGGCCCATAATCTGTTATTTTAGCGGTTACAGCGCATACTATATTCTGTAACTACTAAAATAACGCACAGAAATGTCTCAAAATATCGCTTAAAATCCTCGTTCGTTCTATACTTACATTACACCACTCTAGATCTAGAAAATTGTACCAACTTGAAATAATTTCGTATTGTAGGACGCATCTGTTCATGCGCTGGGTATTTCTCACTATTTTCATTTTTATTGACATCGAGAGTTCCGATTTAATGGCCGCCTGGTCTATTTACGACCAATTTCCTGTAAAGATGACTTTTCCTCTCCAAAGTTGCATCATGACTCAGTCAACTCTGAGTCAACTACACATACCAAACAAACCAAAGTCCATCGGTAGCCCATTCTGACTCAACCTATATTTTCCAAAACATACCCCTTCCCTACCATTTCTATATAACCCCATCATAGTGCAAAATAAAGATTCTATTTCGAACAGTGAAACCTGCAAGTGTTTCTATCCAGAATTACACGTAATTCTCCGCGTTAGTCATCGAAATTCATTCTTTAGTGACAGCCCTATGACTCATAGACTAGGTCTTGAAAAATCAATTCGTTTGTGCGAAGAGTTACAGTACAGTCCTTTCTGAGTAAAGACGCGGCATCTTTCCAGCATCAATCCATGCACCGATAAACTCTTTCGTAACACAAACTTTTCTTTCCAAACCCGCGATTATCCCTTCGGAACCGTTGCATTTGGCAAAAGATTTCACGCTACAATTGCTACACTGCGTCCTTGAAACGCGAAGTTATCGTTGGAACGGGAATGATCGATTCCTTCGACCCGTTCTTCAATCCTCCTACTTAACCGGTTCACCGCAAGGAGCGGCCAATATGGCCTCTAAGAGGTTGGCCATAATTAACGCAAATGTCGCCTCTAATTGTAACGTCTACCGGAATCTCCTTAACCCGTTTCCCCATTTAACGTTCGTCGTAACGTGTATCCTTACAAGCGAGTAAACTTTCGAGGATCGATCGAGCAGCCGGAGGTTGACTGCAGGATCGTACGAGGATGCGACGAGAGAGATAGAGAGAGAGAAGAGAACTCCATGGCTGGTGTATCCGCGTGGCTACAGCGTACCGGTTGATCTTGCATAGAATATCCTCTCTCGTTTACTCTTCTTATTATGGTGGTGGATCGATCGTGTCGGCAGGAATATATTCAGGCCCGGTAAGATGGCTGGAGCTACGGACAAGGTGGGCCACGCAGCGAGAAGGGCAGGAGATGCCGAGCAATGGGGCAAAGACGGTGATGGTGTTGGTGGTGGTAGGTTGGGTATGGTTTGTAGCTGGAACGGTAAGCCTGTCCGTAGGACTAGCGGCACGTCCTCCCCAGGGAATCCGGCGTATCTGCTTCACGGCACGGGCAAACACGTCGGGATGAAGGAAGTCTGGCTTCCATTTCGCAAGACGCGCCACACCGAAGCGGAGTAAATATTGATACAGATCGAACATCTAATCGCTCTGGCCCGGCCGTTTACCGACATGCCACCCACACGCGTACACGACGCCTCTACGTGCACGCTCGCGTCGATGTGTAACCGCGCGACTCCAAGTATTTTTATAGTCGAGAGGGGCCATGATTGACGTACCAGGAAACGGAAGGCAGTCTGCCGACGCAACAATTTCTTCGTCCTGCATTCCCGTTTCCCTGATCTCCCGAGCAGCCGCGAATTCCAGATCTGGAGCTCCAGGTGCACCAGGCATACTGCCTATCGTTAGGATCAGGGACAAGTTCAGTTAGGTTTCCCGATCTAACGAGTCGGGGTTCGAAATGCTTCCTTTCGATAGATCGGTGTCGATATCTGTTGGTCGCATTGTATGTTTAGCGGATTGTCATCTCTATCTGTGTTCTATTACACGGGATAGGAATTTTATTGTGTAGGAATTAGATTTGACTTACATGTCTTTGACTCATATTTGACTCAACTGTCACATGTGAGTTTTTGGCACTGGTCATCCACTGACTAGGAACCAAAAGAGTATTTGAAATACAAGAGCGTTGCGATTGAACAATATGAAGACAGTAATTGACTGAAAGATACTGAAACAATTGCCGATACTTTGTAACTAGTGTTATATTCCATGTTGAATCAATTGGTAAGACAGTGAAGGTGTTCTAATAAAAAAGAATCCAGAGGGCGTAAATTTACGCCTTTAGCGTTAAAATAAAGTCGTTTATGTGCTCTTTTTATAAAGTACACTCCATATTTTTTATTAGAATTACAGGTAACCCTCCTATAACACCCATGTTGTATGAAACCGTGTTATTCGATACTCAGAGCCAGTAGAAAAAGGAGTTACGTTCCGAAAACTTGATGAAAACGTATAGAAATATTTTTTTTTTTTCTCATTTTCATAAAAGCAACTCAATTTTTATGAAGAATATAAATATGTATTCATTACAATTAAACGAGAACATTTTTTGGGTTTAGAGATATCACCTTCACTTTTTGAACCTCTTTCTACATTTAGATTTTTTGCAAGTTCTCTAGGGAAAGGCCTGTAATTTTGGTTTGTTTGTCATTGTAGATTTCACTAATCACTATAGTTCATTATTCCTTCCTGTTATTATTTTAAAGTAATTTAGTTTTTAAGCGTCTTAAATAAAAATCATATTGTCTAGTGCTGTAAAAATACAACCTGGTACAAAGGTTTTTATAATTTTTTTATCGTGTTAGAGAGAAATCGTGCTGTAGGAGGGCTACCTGTATACAAATTATGTTATTGAATTATATATTGATATTTATATTCATTAAGATAAGTGTAATTAATACGATGATTATGTATAATTGCTGGTTATTATATATAATCACCGCTAAGTTTGGTAAATGTGACGATTTATTGAATACTTATCAAATTAATCGGCGAGTTTATATAATTCCCAACTCGTAATGGCGAATATGACAAATACCTTGATTGATTCAGCCAGTAAAATCCGACGCAGTTTTTTGAATAGTTATTAGTCAGAAGGATAGTTTTCCGATAGACACTGCGTCACAAGAAATTGAAAAGAAAGATATTTTATAATTTAAGATAAAAAATTCGATAAATAGCAATTTTAAGTTACGTCGATATAGCCTGAACGAATATGAATAAGGACTGACATGTCTTGTCAAATGAAAGACCTAAGTAGAGAAAATAATTTTATTACGAATTCTCATACGAAACAGTTACATATCAAAAACAAATTAAATCCATATTCCTGAGAAAAAAACATTTTTCGAAATAACGATTACTACCTCTACTACAAATTATTAAATATTTCAACTTTACTTATTTACCAAACTTAACGGTGATTATATATAACAACCAGTAATTATACACAATCATCGGATTAATCACATTTGTCATAACATATATATTTTTATTTGTATATCTATATATAAATTGAATTATGTAAATTATATCAACATTTCATTTATATCACGTTGTTGTAATTCCAATCTTCGTACCGTCTCTATAGAATATGCTTGATATTTATTTCGAAAGCTGTACATTTTGTGAATAGATGTCGTATTTACTCCGTTGCGAGTTTAATTCCGTGTCACATCGCATGGTCTCTTCGTGTTCTTTCGGCAAATAATTCGCATTCATTGCTTTATAATTGCACACTTTGCTTTGCGTGGGTCTGATATACTGATCCCGCCACATCAACGCTATTAAACGAGCAAATTAACCGTCGTCACGCATGCTGGAATCTAAATCACGACCTCGTGGATCTAAACTTTCGTGGACACCTGTTAATGTGCCGTAAATTCTTCCGATATCTTCGCTGTGATTCCACGAAACGGGATCGGTATGAAGAGAAACGGTCAATCCGAAGTTGCAAGGCCCGTTACAGCAAGTTCGGTCGTACGATATTCCTCCTTCAGCAGCTCCTGTCTCCCTTTTGTCTGTGAATCTCATAATGCACGCATGATTGGGCAACTTTGTCAGCGAGATACCATGCGGCAGGCCGGTGGCCGTGCGCTTCTATGAACGCGCATTGCCAGAAATGCTTCACTTCAGGGACTCGGGGGAAATCATGTATGAAGTTCCTCTGTTCCTACTCTCCCGTCCCTCTCGATCCCTTTCCATCTGCACCCGCCCCCCGCCCCTACCGATTTCCTTACGGGAAATCCCGTTTTGCGACGTACAATTCGGCAGGTCGGCGAAAAGGCAAGAAGAAAAGGAGCGAACGAGTCGGACTGACAAACAATCTAGTGAAAACGAACCGCGGAAGTCAGCCACGGATTTCCCTCTCTCTCTTCCTTTTTCTCTCCGCTTTTTCACTGTCACCACCCTCTCGTCTAACCACTTTCTTCTCCGCACTTTCGCCCTTCCTCTCTCTAGATCGACCGATTAATTACCGACCGGCTTCTAGTCGGTGCTGGAAGAGGCCAGGCGCGAGTGTTTCGACGAGGAGGACGTAAATTCCCGGACAAACGCAGAAAAATGACTCGTTATCAGCGCAAGTGCAAGACGTACCTTTTCCCATTGCACCGCGCGTTACGTCCATTAGCAAAAACCTTAATGGACGCCGTGCTCTTTGGTCTGAATAACCGTGACTGAATCCATTTAATCCTCGCGGTCTTTTTTTACTTTTGTAAACATAAAATGAACATGTTATAATACATACAACTCGCTCGTTTATTTCTTCCATTCCTCGCTGCCCGTTGCCCCGTTCCCTTTTCGGTTATCCATCCACCGTGACGCAGGAAACGGTGAAGCCGGCGTTTTTAAAACAGCATTCCGACTCGAATGCTACCATGGCGGAGGAGTAGGAGGAGGAGGAACGGAGATAAAATATCGGCGTATTAATGGCAGAATGTTATGCTGAAACATTAGATCCGTAGGTAGTAACGCAGCTATACGGTGCCCTTAATTTAATAACATAACCTCGCTTTGTTATTCGAAAAGGCCTCGCCGCGAGTCGCCCTTGGGGTACCGGAGGGGCACACGATTAGCACTCGAGGGACAGTTTTTCCTCTATGATAAAAATCGTGGCCATCGTGCCGGCAAATTATTTAACCTCCGTGGAGGGAGAGAAACGTCAGCGAGGCTGAAAAAGCTGCGACGCGCATTTGTCGGGATGGTTGTTGCCGGTCGACCGTAATTTTGGGTCCCGACCACGAATCCTCGGAGCGTTCTCTCGCGTGTGACGTGTATGTGCGCGCGCCGGCGGTTTGCGTGTGTTTGTCAGGAATGATCGGGGCCAAATCCGGTGTCCATCTTTCATTGTTATCGCTAATGGAGGAACTTCTGCTGCCGCCGAAGCACTCACTCTCGTCCCTGTCCTTACGTACGAAAGAAAGGCGAAAGGAAGCCAGAAAAGCAGGCGGCAGGTGGCGGCGGGGCGACAGCGAAGGGGGGCAGAAGAAAGGATCGATGCACCGAGTGGATACGCGACTTTCCGGCGAGTTTGAATTGAAAAAGGATGTGGACCCTGGCGGCGACTCTTATCTGGCCCACATTTTAAAGCTCGAAACTTTCACGAACCGTCGTTCCGCCCGTGTGGGTAATGGCCGCGTGTGACGCGAGTCTTCCGGCTCTCTCCTCCTCTCCTCTCCTCTCCTCTGCTCTGCGTGCCACGCCGAAATTGTCCGCCGTAGTTTTAAACGTCTGACCGGTTCGGGGGCCGGTGTGTAACGGTTAATGGATCTTCTTCCAAAACTCTGCCACGACTGTTTTCTTTTCCTCTTTCCCGCCAGCCGGCTAATTGGCCCGCCTAAAGCAACCGCACGCAATCAACGCGGGAACGATTCGGTTCCTGTTGCCAGATAAGCGTGGAAATTAGCAACTCTGTCACGCGGGTTAACCAGCGTTGATTGATCTTCCTAGATCCGGCTCGGGAAATCGCTTTTCTTCCAAACCTGTCTCGTTATTTTCTCCATATCCTCGTGGTTTTCGTTCCATCCACATTCCGCCAATCGAATTAGGCTGGTAAAAAGGTTATCGAAGGGAACCAAGTATCGGTTAATCGGTGCACGTTCGGCAATCGATACTTCCAGTTGTGCAAGTATTTTCTGAGTTTCGATATAAAGATAACTGGAAAATTAATTCGATTACCGTAAAGGAATATGGATGCTGAGGTTAAGACTAAAGAAATACTGGAAAAATTGAATTTACAACCGATCTTGAGTTCTAGATTCAAACTGACGCGCTCTTCATCGTTCATCACTCGCCTCATATTCCTACGACGCATCTTCACGCACATTCTAAGAATTCGCATCTTTTGTACTCAAAAGAAAATTATATGTACTCTTACACCTGAAATTCAGAAATGTCAACCAATAATAAAATACGCAGCTCTGCTGATGGTTCTTATATAAAACAAGACCTCAGAAGGAAATACTCGCTTACTATACACGCTCAACGCGTTATTTACCAAGGCGTTATATATACAATCTTCGTTGCTATGTGGCGAGTTGCATTATTTCGACGCTTTAATTTTAGCCAACTCCTTTCCTAATTCAACGAATGATAATTGTAAAATATTCGGGTCTTTGAAACATTCCGAGCCCAACCCGAGCAGATCGATAGAGTCCTTGGTCCTTTCGTGTAAGAAATTTATCCGGAATGTCACATATGACGTAAACCCTCCGAAAATTCGTCAACACCGGCTGAAAATATCGCGTTTGTAGCCCGTATTTGCGGCACTCTTTTCTGTAAACAAAGGTACAAAGGGGTTCCTTTGGAACCCCTCCAATTACCAGATAAACCAGCCGGTACCTGTGCCATCCGCCAGGCATCGCCGATCCCCAACTTCCATTGTGTTCGTACCGGTATCGGAGAGTCGACACTTTACTAACTGGAAACCCGTCAGGAGTATTATGCCAATTAGCGTAATTAGTCTGGTACTCGCATTTGATTTTAAGCCTCTCGACCCTTCGGGTACATGCAACCGGGCGCGGGAGGAGATCGCTTTTCGCGTCGGCGATATTCATCGTCGTCCACAATCGTTCTCGAGCAATTCATCCGTAGAAAGGATACAAGAGCCGCTTAAATCTGGTTTATCCGATAAATCTTGCAACGCGTTTCAGTCATGGGTTTCAGCGTTTCTAGTTCACGGTTAAAGGCACCATGATCCGCTTGTGTGCTTTCGAATTAGCGGGACAATCCGGCGAGGCATCAGCCGAAGCAGTTTAGATGGCTCTGTAAACCGTGTCTGATAAAAAGGTGAAAGATTCTCAGACCTTTGTGGGATTCGTCAGCGGGAATCGCCGTGGCTCTACCTTGTGAAACCTGCACGGAGATACGTGAATTCTCGTCTTAGGGGCACGTTCGGGCATAGTGATGCAGACGAAACGTTTCTTTTTGCACGGCTGACCGACGATGAGGTTCGATTTCGATGAAAGACACGGAAGGTTAAAGGGATTTGTGGCGTCAATTTCTACGGGTAGATTTGATTTTTAACTCGCGGAAATTGGAAACTTTGTACCATTTCGAAAGCCTGGGAATTTTTGAAACTCGAAACTGCTGAAATTCGAAGGGCCGAGTTTGTTTTGTAAGGGAAATATTTTGGTCGACGAACAGAAGCGTAGAAATTTATCATTGAACGGTGAATAAAAATAGGAGAATAATGTTTGGTGGTAGAGAGATATCTTTTTTCCACTTTTTTTTAAGAAGCAATAAATATCTTCGCAATCATCAGAACAAGGATTACATTTGACACTAAAATTACTGATGTGTAATGTCTGAATATACAAATAATAATTAATCCCTTGCTTCCAGTGAACATAGTATTAAATTTAATTTGATATTTGATTTTGTGTTTACTCGTGAAAATGAGAAGGGAAGCGAAGCTGCTATGTAAATGTAAATAAATATATTCGTCGATATTTATATTCTTTTTTCTTTTCGATACCAAACTATTAATTTCAAGAAGCTTCCCGAATAGTGCGGTATAAAAAAAATTCCCTGTTTCCCTAAAAATCAATAACATTATAATTTCCATTTTATTTTAATCTCGCTTTAACTTTGTCAAAAGCAGTGATTTCAACTTCCACTGGTGGCCACAAAAATTAAACAGAGAAAGGAAGGTTTTTGATAATTTATAATTGATTTTAAAATTCCTCTCTCGCGAAAAAATGAAAAACTTATCATGTCCCTGGTGGTTTTCACGCGTATCTACAAATTTCATTAACGAATCATTGTTTCATTCGTTAAAAATATTATCGCGTATAACGACATTCAATCTTAAACGAACATAGAGTCGCGTTTGAAAGAGCAAATTGCATGCCAGCAATCCTTTTTAATGATCGAGCAGCATTTAAAACACGAAAGCATGTTCAACCTTGCCAACAGACAATGGTCGTCATGTCACGAACAAAACCGTGACACGGATTATCAGATAAAATGTTTGTATCGAATGGCAAGCATTGTTCGAGCTGTTAGTCCGCGTTGTATCCTCCGCTGCATTATTTGCGAAAATGGATTACTCTTTTCGGGCGAGAACTATTTCTATCGTGAATTAAAACGTTAGATCGCAATAACGCCGGCGTAAAAGGAAACATTTAATCACACGCGTTCGTTCAGCTTCGAAAATTATTTCATTTTCAAAGACACATTTTACCCTCAAAGGTATCAAATATTGAAGTCCTTTTGTACACATTTTTTTGCGTCCCCTAAATGCGGTGAATATATCTATCAAAGGATTTTTTGATATTCGAAGCGTTGAAAAAATTATGAATTTTTTAATTAAACGTTGCGCAACACGGTCATTCTCGGTCGATTTTGCCCTTCGAAATTCGAATTTAACGTATTCGCTCTAATGCGTGCATATATCAGATAACGAATCGTAGTAAAAACATTACGACGAGATAAAAATTGGTAGGAGATACGCCGCGAAAATCTTTCCCGGCAGTTTATTTCAGTGTAAATATTAAATAAAAATATCTTTCCATTCTTTTTTTCCCTTTTTTATCGCATGAATCTTTTACGCATTCTCGTAACTTTTTATGAAAAACGTTGCGAGTATTGCGAATTATTATACGCATACGTTACAAATTTCGTGGTAAATTTTGAAATGAATAAAGGACTTTAGTTCCGCGGATCAGATACACGTCACGAACTTTTGCGTTGAGCATGTTTCCCTATAATTTATGGTTAGCACAACGCTATTTGTTGTAAAACACATTCGTGTTATTTATATACACGCGGTACGAATTCCGGAGATACAGCGAGTCGTGAAATGAAGGAAATTTTGGAACGAGCGGGAAATAAAAAATTATAAAATCTGATATTTTCACGTTATTCGCAAGTTTAGTTTCAATTATCGCGACAATTCCCGTTAAGAATCGTCGAAAAAATTCTTTATTTCTACGAATTTACATTTCATTTTTCCAACGTGAAATAAAAAATTATAAAATCTGATATTTTCACGTTATTCGCAGGTTTAGTTTCAATTATCGCGACAATTCCCGTTAAGAATCGTCGAAAAAATTCTTTATTTCTACGAATTTACATTTCATTTTTCCAACGTGAATTATTCCAGGTATTCTTTATTTACAACCCTAACTCAAATTATCGCTATATTCCCAAAGAATACAAAAAAAAAAAGAAAAAATCGTCATGGCTCCAAACTTCTCACTGTCCACTCATCAGACCACGTATCTCCGAAATTCGTACGAAAAGCGCGTTTCCCCGCAAAAGGAAGCCTGCCACTTAAACCAGCAATCTTGCGACAAGTACGGGAACCAAACTACGCTCATTCGCTAAATCCCGGAAACTTTTAATACCCATAGATCACCTAGACTTATACCTGGTTAACTCGGCGGACGAAGTCGGCCCGATATTTCTAGGAAAAATGTGAACAACGCGCGGCGAGGTATTCGCGTGAAAGGGAGGGAAAAAACGAGGAGGTTCCGGCGGCGTATCAGGGTTAATGCGCGAAACCAAGACCCCTGAAGGATCGGGCGAAGAAGGACATGCCGGGGGAAGACGGCGGATTCCAGCGGTTGGAGTAGCCGGGCAATATCGAGCGTCTTGTGATGAATCTTCGACGTCCCTCGGGAACGTCCATGCGGATTAACTATACCGCGCTGTATAGCTCTCTGCACGCTTGCGAGGGTCGGGGGTGGCGGACTCGTGAACACGGATAGGGTACTCAAGATGCTGGGCCACGTCGAGCCTCTTCATATAGCTTCCATAATCAACTGCATACCGCAGTGTTACCAGCGTCAGTGGTGCCATGGTCGCCAGTAGCATATGAATGCCGTCTGTAAGCCACTGTAGCGTCTCTTCTGGATCACGCCGCTCCTATATTACCCTTTGGTTAAAGCAAGTCGCCGTGCCCCACGGATGGAAAAACCGTGCCCCGCCGGATTCGTTGGCTGATGTTTGCCGATAGCCGATTATTAGTCACTACGTCGGCCAAGGTAAATAGCGCGGATTGGTACATTGATTAATTTGGGAGACAATAGTTACGTTCAACAAGTAGAGATTGATGTTTGACGAGAGCAAATAATTATGAAGATACATACATAATGCGATATTTGCACTGGCTTCTATCCGAATTCCGTGTTTAAAGAGGGACCGGCACGCAAGTATTTCATTGCTCGTATGTGTGCTCTCGGCCTTCCGAGCCTAATGCTTGTTTCCGGTCGTTTTAAATTCCGTGAGGTATTGCTTTGTCGGTGGAAGGTCTTGGGAAATTTTCGAGACGAATTTCGCGGTTATATATTGGATTTTTGGAAATGAGAGGAGACGTTTTATCGGTGTTTTTGTTGTTACAGCGTGCTTTGGTTTCGATTTCCGATTACGAAGTACTTGCCACTGCTTCCGTGCGCCATTTTGTGCTTGCAAGATCGTCGCGTCCGTGGAAAGTCGCGGAATTACTTTTAACGAGCAGTAGTCGAACATGAAAGGAAATCTACAAATAATATCATACCCTATTGTTTTATTATTCTTCTATTTCAACGAATACTAATAATTTTCTGAATGTTATAACACCTTATGATATTTTGCATTTATCGCTTTTCAGAAGGACCAATTACATTTTAGCATATATTAACTATACTCCTAACAAAGCATAATATATTTTTCATATTTATTGCACTCATTCTTTAAAACTTTTGACACGGACTGTATTCTCGCGTTTATTATTCAGCAAATTAAATATATATAAATAGATCATGGAATAAGTACATAATTATTTTCATATTGTGATACGATACACGTTCTGTCAGCGGGAAAAAATATTTTATATTCGTTTAGGAAAGATTTCTCATTTTTGTTGTACGTTTACGTAAGAATACTAAAGGCGAAAGTCGAACGGTGCGCAGATATTTTTGAGACCGACTGTATCCCCATGGTATTTTCGCAATAGAAGACATAATCGCGGTATCTCGCGTTTATCATTTCTTAACAAGTTCCGCAATTTTCACAGTATCGTTAAGCCGCGGGTTTCCGAAGGCGATGAAGAGGAGGAACGCCGAGGGAAGAGAAGGGAGAACGAGCACGGTGCTGAAGCCTGAAAATCAATTACCAATCACGCCTTTGGGTAAAGCCCCAACGCCTCGTGTTCGTCCAACGGAATATAATGGGAGTTACGGTGTCGTGCTCTGAGACGGCAAGTGAGTACAGTTTGTCGTAATATCGATTCACCTAAATACCGAGTGTCTTATTTATTCGTAATTGGTCCCGAGATTTCCTTTTTTTTATCGACTCGCCGTTTGCGTAGAGTCTTAGACTTCCCTGTGGCTTCGCTCCTTGCGTGAAAATGGTTGGAACAATTAGCACTAATCCAATTACGACTAATGAAAAGATTTGTAAATGAAAAAATAAATATTGAAATATTCATGATACGTTAAAAGAAAAATTGAAAAGTCATGTGACTAGAGTATTAACCCTGAAAACAGAATTTTTAATTAAAAAGTCGAAGACGGTTATTTAGACTGTGGTATGATTGGTGTTGGGACAGTTAAATTAATTAATTTTATAATTTTTTGTGGATGCTAGAAACGCGTAGTTGCTTTTGGAAAAATTAATTTTTACCCGTATTGGAAGAGAATTTATTTTCAATGCGTTTTATTTCCTTTGACACATTTTATTCGTATTTACACGTTTCTTTTGTACGTTTTATTTATTCTTATACAATTCAAAAAAGACGCCTAGAAAATTATGCTAAAATAAATTGGTATACTTCGTGTACAAAATTTGGTGTACACAATGTATAATGACTAGAGAATTGCTCACATTCTGTTCTAGTGACAACTGGGAACAAAAATTATATTTGAAATAATGTAATTAAATTTATTTAACACTAGATCTATTGACTTGTAATGTCTGCGAGAGTATGACAAAGATAAATATGTATAAACAGTTATAGTTCTACCAGAAAGAGGAATGATATTAAATAAAAAAAAAAAAAAAAAAGAATCATTTTGACATCCTTGGTAGTTCTAATATTAATCTTATCGTTTCATTTGTGGACCTGTTGTTGCTAATCTAACATTCAACAATCTAACATTTATACCAACATTAATATAAAAGGTATAAAGTAAAAATTGTAATTAAAACACAATCATAAAAAAAAATCATATATAATTACGCTTGAATCTAAATAAAACCAAACTCTAATTTTATCCAAAGTAATTGGATAAATCACACAAACCAATTATTTTTAGATTTTTTTAGTTAGTTTGGTTTAGAACTTTTAGTATTAATTAATATTAGTAGCATAAATAGAGTTACTATAATAATTAGTACCAACAGAACTTTTCATCTTTCCAATGAAATTTTTTTCTGGTTTTCTCCCTCGCTTTTATAGTTTACATGCACGTTAATTTTAATTACAGTATCATTCCTGGCCGATCTCGCGAATTATTCGAGTGTTACACGCGGATCGCGATGAGGTATATTTTCTTTTTTATTTCCGCAAATTTAGCTTTTCGCGTTATTACTATTTTTCCCATTCGACGCGCGTTTTCGCTTTAGCATTCGCAGTTAACGCAGGTAAAATATGTCGGCGCAAAGCAAAACATACAACGCAATCGATGCCGTATTTTAAACGCTATTTATTGAAAATGTTTTCTCAACTGCTTTTCCGTGACGAAAATTACAAACCCGCGGGTACATGTGTGTGCATACGTGTACGTATACAAGAGATATAAAGAGCACTTTTGCACATCGTGCTTTTCGTTTTGGTATTTAAATACCGTTTAATTTCAAATTTTCTGCTACTTCGTATCGCTTCATATATCGCTAAATTTTCGCGTACTTAGATATCGAGATATAGAAATTAATTAACGAAGCATTTCGTGCAAAATTGTAGATAGTTTTATGTAATACGTTCAATGTATACTCTTTCGAAAGAAAACAATGCAGCTGAAAACTCGAAAAATTTAGTACACATCGGTAATCACGAAAGTGGTCTAAATCACAAATTTACGTTACATTTATGTTGCAACGAAATAAAATTATTCTTGGAAAAATATCAAAGAATCGAACCATTTACATTCGATTTGCATTTTCGTTGAAATTAATTTTTCAAATTTGCGATATATTTAAAGCGTTAAATATCTTGAATATATTAATCGTTCAATTTCAGACCATTTTTGCAAACATAGGTACTACGTAAACTTACACTTGTATATTCAGGACAACGGATTTGAAATTAACTATCTGAAAATAGGAAAATTCTGGAGGATCGACCAATATTGAATTGTTTTTCCCCTCTTTTCCTTTTTCCCTCTCGAACAACATAACGAAGGAAATATTTACATCCTGTATTTGCATTATGCGCGTAATTGGATTTTAGGATTACAGATATCGACACTGATCGATGATTATATTGGTCCGAGTTGTACTACGATCAAATAGTGGTCGACTGGTTTATTTGAATTTCCCAGATTGATCCTCTAGCGGCAGCGCTTTTAATTATTCGAAAAAGCTCGCGAAACAGGCGCCAGAAGAACGTTTCGTTTTCGAGTTATTAATGCGCAACAGGAGATGAAAGAATATTTAAATACGGTCACTGAGAGGTAGGATTTGAAAAATGTCCTCGCGATGCTCCAGCGAGCTGAAGATCACAAAGGGAAACGTGACAAATCCACCTCTGTTCGCTGTATAATTTTCATGTTATTTGCCGTTTAAAAATGGGCTCTTTAATGCGACATTGTTGAAAAGGGAGCGAACTTTTATATACCTGCAGTTTCTCAAGAATCCACTTCGCATTTTCGAAATTTTCCAAGCATTCGCGGTATCGTAATGACGTAACTACCATTGTTTCGCTGTTTTATTTCGAAAAATATTCAAGCGAGTGAGAAAAACACGCGTTTAAATCCAAAAGCAAATAAAACGACAGTTTTCGATAATACGAAAATGGTTGACAGAATATCGAATATAAAAATTGCTTCTCGATACAGACACAGAAATATATGTAAAAAGAAAAAAGAAAAAAAAAAAATGCAATACGAATACTGAAATATAACTACATAAATTACGTAGAAACATAAATATAAAAATCAACGAATTTATTACGGAGAGAGTAAAGTAATATAATAGGTTATTATGTTAGGGAAAAAGAGATTCATTTAAAATTATATAGATTGGGGGAAAAGAAATCCATTATTTTTATGATTTTAAATGGATTTCTTTTTCCCCAATAATAAATTAGATTATGTCGGGGAAAAAGAAAGTCGTTTAAAATTAAAAAATAATGGATTCAATTTTCCCCGGCTTAATATATTGGTTTGGCAAAAAGTAATAGCGTTATGCTTGTTTCGTTATGATTCGTCAATGTTAAAATTTGATTTTCTTAAGATTCGGTAGTTGGTACCATTAGGTTTCTCTACAGAAACAAATTCCGCGGAATTTTGTTTACGACTCTTAGTTTACGGTCAATTTTAACCCGGCGTGCAAAAATAAGCATTCTCGGCATATTTTACTTTTTTATTTTCATAATGGTAGAAGAGAGGTTGAGATTCGCTAAGAGATATTTGAAGTTTACAGTGTCGATTGCTGAAATAGAATTCACGTGTCAGAATTAGCTTAAAAAATTTCGTTCTGGTCCACCTTCCAAAGTTGACGATGACGAAATGAAAACCATAATTGAATCGTTATTTATTATTTATCAGAAGTTACAAAAAGGTTAAACGTATCACAGACGATAATTGAAGATCACGTAAAATATCTTGGATTTGTTAGGAAGCTCGACATTTCCTAAAATTCATTTAACATTACAAACATAATCGACCTTTTTTTGAAACGAACGAACATTAGGTGTGTAATTTATAATTAAATAGAGCGCGTGTAACTGATATGAANTGTTCAACAATCTCAAAAATAAATTATCCGAAACAATTAATTTTCACTCTCATCGTAGTTCCAGTGTTAAAATCAAAATTACTTTCTTGCCAACCCAATAAAAACTACTACGTAAATTAATACAAATTTCTTAAATATATTGCATAAAGAACAGAAACTCAAAAACACAGAGAACATAAATAGACTAAAAAATATTTTTCATCTCGTATAATCTCCCACTATATTACTCGCAAATCAGGCTACCAGGTAAAATTAAGAAAAAGAAACGCATACACGCCCATACACGTCCGTACGCGGAAACATAACCTGTAAAGGGCGTTTTAATAACCACCGTCTCTAAACAACCTAAATTTAACACTCTTAAGACTGCCAACATCGCATGGGAATGCGTTATAGGACGCATATTAAGTCCATAACGTCTGATTTCGTTGCTGGCGCAACTTTCGTTGCCGCCATTTTCGCAACGGCCGAAGATTAGCCGCCTGCCGGCGAAACGGGGCAACATTAGATCGGGGAACGAGGGAGGGGGGCCCGGCCGTGAAATGAAAAGGAAACATCCTAAAGCTTTTTACAATTCAATGCGATCCGGAGAACAAGAGTAAGCATTGAATAGGGTCGTTACGTCACGGAAGCACAATTTTAACTTCACCTACGAGGCAGAACGGCGGAGGAGCGTGAGGGGGCGTCGCGGCGTGTTCCCCTTTTCTCCGCCATTTTCATCGCGGGGTCTTCGTTACGCGATACAACGGCGGCAAGTGGAAAGGGCCGGGAACGGAAACATCTCGACAAAATTTTCCACGGTTTCTCCACGTGAGCCGGCATTAATGCTGTCGCGCTCCACGGTGACGGTTTCAAAGAGCAATCGTTATATTCCGCGTTCATAGAAAGGCTCGCAGCTTGCTAACCCCTCCTCGTGCCGGGTGGTAAAAGCGGCCCGGTGAAAGGAAGAAAGAGGATTGTTGCGGCTGGAAGAAGAGAGAGAGAGAGAGAGAGGAGGAGAGGGTGGCTATGATAATAGAAAGTCGGTGCGAGAAGAATGAAAGAAAGTGGAAGACGAGTGGGCGAGCGAGGGGCGAGAAAGCATGCGCGAAGAGCAGGCGAAAGGACTAACGGTAAAGGGCAGCTGGTCTTTTTTTCTCCCGAATTTGATATGCCACGTCGCGTTCGTTTCGATTCGTTCTCGCCAATTCTTCTGTATTTTTTTCGCCAGCCTCTACGTCGACCTTTGATCGGTATCGAATTCCTTGTTTTCCGTTGCCGATGAAATTTTGAAAACGTCGGTGTGCTCGAGTCGAAAGTTTATATATAGAAATGTAGAAATACAACGATGATGCAATGTATATTTTTATGTGAGCTATACCAATGACTTGGAACAATCAATGCGGTGACTTTCCTTCTTTTTTTCCGCGTAAATCTTAGTGTAGCAGTGAGTGGTATGGCTGAGTTGATTTTAGAGCCCAACATTCGAGGTTGGGTGTAATTGTTGTAATTATATCTATTGTTGTAATTACGATTTTAGTAGGCATTATTCGACATTATATTTGGATAGTGCTTGCCTCACAGAAAAAGGTTGAACTTCATCAAGTACAAGACAGTTAAGTGATAATTCGCTCCAGACTTCTTAGAGAAAGTGATTAATATATTCTAAAAATGGCATTTATTAGTAGAAAACATTTCTTTAATAACGAAGAGTCAGGTTATTTTGAAATAGAAAAACGTTTTCCAGTATCACAAAATCCAATGACAGATCCTAATATGGTGACAGACACATTAAAGGGAAATGTCACTAATGTTTTACCAATGGTATTAATAGATTGTTGGATTAACTGGATGTTTCCTGGCTTTGTCACAACTAAACTACCATTTCCTTTAATATTACGTTTTAAATCAACGTTACAACGTGACGTAGAGTTAGCTACTCTTGAGTGCGGTGTCGGTTTATGGGCAGTGACAGTGAACTTTTGTTTAGTTCTTGCAACGTTAATGCATATGAATCGACAATGTACTTTTTATTTGAGTGACAGTGGACCGTGAGTTTGGTAGTATAAAAATTAAAAAATAAATTATTTAACACATGCCAGGAAAATTAAGAGTGTTTTGTTTTAGGCGTCAAGATTTAACTCTAAAGGAATTTCAAAGAATTTAATAACATTCAGTTTCAGATATAGCGCTAAAATGGTATTTACCTTTTCTAATAATTCCTAACTCAAACAAATATAAACTTATTCCGTGACAAATCGCAATCCACTACGAGATATCTCGTAGTTGGCAGTGAATGGATTAAAAAAAGTTCAAAAGCTAACTTTCTGTACTATTATACGATCTTTTTGAACGAACACAGGTTTCATTTTCATAGCCTAAACAAATTCTCGAATTATCTAGCGAGTTAGCACAGAGGGTTTTGATCCTCTGGGCTGACTGACTCCGCTGACACTTCCTTTGTTATAAACAATGACCAATTCCGTCAAAACGGTGACAAAGAATGAGACCAAGTGAGATAGGATACGGCAGCATTGGCGTAATCTTTCAGGTGTAATGTTATCTATTAAGAAATAAAAAACTAACGTATCCTATTATCTCACTACTTACAGTCGCATGAGATAAACTCGGAGAAAAACCCCCTAAGTAAACTAGTGATCTGCGCTTTTGTTTCGCGTTAGATATTTAGTTAACAAAACCCGTCAAGTTGTGTACACCTTGCTATAGAAAAAATATTTTCAAAAAAATTTCACTTCCACGTCTAATTCCGAAGAAATAACCAGTGACATGAGATAAACTTTGAGAGAAACAGCCGGTCAATAATGCGTTGAGCAATTAAACGAACATAGTGTAAATCAAACCTTTTGAGTTCCTTCGACCAGTATCCCTGACTGTGTCCTTGACATGATTTGTCAAGATTATAAATCTAATTCTTACCGCCTGTTTAAAACCTTAGAATCTACGCGTGACTGATAATTCCTCGAATAATTTCTTGGCAAGTTAGCTTGCTTGGTAGTGTTGCCTTGGCGAACAATTTGTATCGCGTTCCGCGACTTGCCGTCTAATAAATGGATTTCAGGGTCCTTTTCGTATTGCATCATTGGGTATAAACCACGATCCATTTATAATTATGCGTAAAGTTTTTGATTGCTCTGGCTACAGAATTTCAAGGTTGGAGGTAGACCCTGAATCGGTTTTAGTATGCATTTGTAGCCGGTTGCTTTCAAGTTTAACGACTGTTTTCATTCAGGTTCTAAGAGTATCGTTCGCGTAGCTTCATTGTTTTCATTTTTTCCAGATGACGTTGAAACGACATTATTTGGACATACTAAATACCGGTAATTGTAGATGACGGAATAAGAGATCGCGACAGGTGCTCGAATTTTTGTCAGCGATTAATTTGCTTTCATGAAAGGATTTAAAGTGATCGTGAAACGTCAATAATAAATGTGCACTTCGCGCGGTAATCAAATTAACGGTCTCGCGTGTCGAGCGAGATTAGATACGCACGCGTTTGTGTTTTTACGACACATTGCAAGTACGTAGCCGAGGTGTAACTTTTCATTACGCGATTAACGCGCGTTACTGAAATCATGCCTCGCGCGAATGACTTTACAAGCGTTTTAAATTTTTATCTCCGTACCCTAATACACTTAAGAATTAATTTAATTACAAAATTTCCTCTAGATAACTATATTTCTCTAGAAACCAATCAACTATAATACAAACTACCAAACAACCCCTAAAATCAAGTATCAAATACACACCTCTAACCTTTGAGAAGTTCTTTCTGTAAATTTACTTCCTGCGAGTAAAAAAAAGAAAACAAAGAATATTAATCTATGCTACTACAATACGATATTTCCAATAATACTCCAGGAAAGTAAGGATATCCTTAACCAATTTCGCGAATGAAATATACTCAAAAAACCGTAGAAGAGCTGTTGTTCATCTCCGCTGGCGAAGAACGCCGTAAGCTCGGTGACACGGAAATAAATCGAATGAAATAGGAGAAACCGTCGTTCCGGAAGGGATTGACAACTCGTAAACAAGCTGCATTAATTGGAAGATTCCCTTGGAAAGGCGGTAATCGCGGCAGGCGACGAAGTCGCTGTGAACGTACGAGAACGGCGATTAAAGGGTTAGCTCCGGTTAGCGTAATCGCGAGAGAGAGAGAGATAGAGAGAAAGAGAGAGGCCGTGGGGAGTCTAATGAGCCCGTGGAAGGTCGGCAGGATGGTAGAAGATCCTGATGGACGCCGAAGAAGCTCGAGCCCGATGGAAGCGGCTCCGGGAGCCGCGAGGATAGGACGGGAGAAGATACAGCCCGGAGAAATGATTATAAATGAAGCCATCCTCCTGGTCGGGCCATGGGGCTGAGGCCGCGGCCGAGGAGAGAGGAACTCGTCTGCCAGGGCGACAAAGTAAGAAGAATTGAAGACGATGTCAAAAATAAGAGAAGCGTATTTACAACGGTGTGAAATTGGACTGCTAGCCTGCGAGAGAAATGAGGGTCTCCGACTGTGCCGGGAAAATGATATTGTATGTTACGAGCTGTATCGCGGGGGCGACAGCGTGGCTCAAGCTCGAATTTTTACACCACGCAAGACGCCGCTGCCATTCGATATTTATAATCCGCTGGAACGCTCCGAGTTCGCGGGGTACAGCTGCACCGGGCTCGTAAAAAACGCGGTTAAATAATCGAGACGAGGAAACGAATTTTTGCTATCTAGTTAGCGAAGCTACCTGGGAGGATACCACCTGGTCTTGGGTATCGAGTGAACAAGCAAATGAAGACGGAGAGGGACAAGGAGAGTCTTTGGTGATGATCGTGTAGTAAACTGTATTGTGGTATAGGGAATGGTATTAAAAGGAAAGTGCAAGTTCTTCGGTTGATGGGTTTAGTTGAAACTTTGCAAATTTGTAATTTAGTTATCCAGTTCGAGAAAATATACCGTTATGAAGGCAATTAATCGATAGGTTTTGTGATATTTATAATTAAAGTTAAAGATTAATCAGACAAGCGAGTCTTTGGTGATAATCGCGTAGTAAACTGTATTGTGGTATCGTGAATGGTATTAAAAGGAAAGTGCAAGTTCATCAGGTTATTAGTTTAATTAAAACTTTGCAGATTTTTAGATTTAATAACCAGATTCGAGAAAATATACCGTTATAAAGGCAATTACTCGATAGTTTTTGAGATATTTGTGATTATAATTAAAGATTAATCAGACAAGTGAGTCTTTGGTGATAATTGTGTAATAAACTGTATTACGATATTGTAAGTGATTTTACAAGGAGATATGGTCTTGCAAGTTCTTGAGGTCATTGGTTTAATTGAAACT
>NIJG01000089.1:76549-96378 GCA_002201625.1 Euglossa dilemma | reverse complement strand
TGCAGATTTGTAGATTTAATCATCAGATTCGAGAAAATATACCATTATAAAGGCAATTACTCGATAATTTTTTAGATATTTGTGATTAAAATTAAAGATTAATCAGACAAGCAAGTCTTTGGTGATAATCGCGTAGTAAACTGTACTGTGGTATCGTGAATGGTCTTAAAACGAGAGTGCATGTTTTTCGGGTCATGGGTTTACTTCAAAACTTTGCAGATTTGTAGATTTAATGATCCAGTTCGAGAAAGTATGTCGTTATAGGTCAACTACTCCATAGTTTTTGAGATACTTATAATTAAAATTATAGATTAATCATAAATATAAATATATTTGAAACGAATGTGAATGGTATGCAATTTTGTTTCTCATAAGTCGCTGCGTGTCATATGTGACGTGTCAGGTGTATTCAGTTTTGTTTTTAGAGTCTTTGTCTAGGTGGGGCGAATGTGAATGAGATGCTTGATTTCTTATTTGGGTGGATATGAGATGCCGATGTGTCACACAAACGTCTCTTACACGTTAGTAATTATTTCTGTGTTCTACGTATCAAATTTTTGTTTGTCAGCGATGGTTTATCCCAATAGGTCTATCATCCATTGAATTTTACTTTTTTTCTTTTTTTAAGCCTACGATACAGCGGAAGTGTTGGACTATGAAATGAATTTGGTGTTTTTTTATTTTGGTTTCTCTTAGTCGAGCTGTATGGCTGATGTTGAGCTAATTATGCTTGAATGGAAACAATGAAAACTCGTTATTAGAACTGATATTGAGCGAAGATTGCGGGATAAAGACAAATGGTATTAAGTTCGAATGCTATGTTATGATAGGATTTAGAATTTCATTGTTTAACGAGGTTATCGTACGAATTTCTTGGAGTACTACAATGTTCCACGTATTTGGGGCAAGCCTTTTTAATCTAGTAATGAATTTGTCTTTGAACTTACAATCATTCGGAAAGAATGTGCACATATTTGAAATTTGAGAAGATTTTAAGTGAATTATATAATGCAAAATCAGAATCATTAACACTAGAATTACCAATCTATAAGTAACTACATATATTTTGCAGAAACGGCGGTAATTACGATAATAAACGTAAATTTTGTTAAAAGTAGTTCGCATGTTCCCAAAAATTAAAAAAATAAAACATCCGTGATAAATAATTTTAACACCTTTGTGGTTCTATATTTCTATATTAGGTAATTATTTCGATATTTTTCGAACAGCATTATCGTTTAAATTTTCCGGAATATCCTGTTCCACGAAATTTTCACGTCTCGTTCCTGAACTTCTGAAAATTTCCACTATTCTTATTTCCACATACTTTATATCACAATTATTCGTATCTTTCGATTTCACCAAAAATTGTTCTCAAACTCAAGTTTCCATGCACGTTTATTTGCCCTCCGATATATACGTATCACACGCTGTCCTGTAATTTAAGAAATTAACGGGCACTGAAAAAATGCATGCAAATAGGCGGACGGAATTTTCGGAATAGCGTGTTACCCACGTCGACCAGAATACATCGATTTTTTGGTTCGAAATGGGTCACTCCGTATACCGCGAGCAAGCCATACGCGTGATTCGATTTACAGGACATAAACCTGGCCGCGTATTACATCCATCATTCGGTTGTAACGGAAAGTGGGGTTGCGTATGAAAGCGATTTGCTTCGCGATTATGAAACGACTCTGGCCTGCCACTCGTCGTGTACCTGCGTACACGATTGTGAATATCTACGTGCATTGCGGCGTCAGCGGCAGCAACGCAAATGCAAATTTATTGTTATTCGATTACTCAATTCGGACCGGCGTGCTCCACGCGGACGTTAATACTATATAATGTCACCGCCGGTTTCTATGGCCGCGATATCGGGGGAACGGTTCAATTTCTGCGTAACCATGTCCTTAAGCCGCAGTCAAATTTAGGAGACAGTGATATATATTTCGGAACAGTCGAATTTCTGCCTAAGACCGCTCCGCAGACGCGTCTCGTTTAATTGTTAGATGCTATCTAGCGAATCTTCGATCCAACCTCCAATCCGTGATCTAACGTCGAACTGCATCACAAAAATCCGCATACGTCTGTATTTGTTCCGAATAAATCGTTATTTAATCTCTGAGATTGTATTTCAACTTATCATTGGCTCCGAGAAACTTTTGAGAGAGTTATTTATTTTATTTTACTTGCCAATGAAAAAAGGATATACTTTGTTTGGGTAATGTTGTGTATATTTTGACAATGGAGTTAAAATGATTTGTTAATAAATTGGCGAATATTTTTATTAGATAAACGAATATTGAGAACATACATTTTTCTTGGATATTATTACTCGATACTTTTTCGTATTGTAATGTGCATCGTTTAAATATGAATGTTTGTACTATTACGTGCTAATCTAAATATTGCAAGCATGTACACCTGCGTAATATTGTTTTTGAATTACTAACCGCTACGTACTGCCCAGGTTAATCAGGAAATAGTCATACACGTGACTATTGAGTCGATAAATTGAACCACAAATGTATCTGAAGTGACAGATACGT
Organism: Euglossa dilemma; assembly: GCA_002201625.1. NCBI lineage: Eukaryota > Metazoa > Arthropoda > Insecta > Hymenoptera > Apidae > Euglossa > Euglossa dilemma. The sequence continues at coordinate 93,826 of NIJG01000089.1, read as the reverse complement.
ATTACTAACTGTGAAACTGTCCTGATATGTTTGATTTCACCTGTTTATTTATTACAACCAATGCTCGATATTCGACATAAACAATCTTGGTAACTATTTCGCGGCACATCGCAACAGTGAAAGCTTTCTACGATACATAATATACGCGTAAACCTTGAAATTATTATCCACGCGTAATCCGCGATTCCAACGTCGGAGTAACTATCGATCTCTACTACTGATCCGATCTCTTCGCTACCTCTACGTGGTCGCGCGATAAATTCGCCACGTGTTATTAGCAGGCAACGAGGCAAACACACGAAGTATGCCACAATGCTAATGCAATGGTCTGCTTAAAATTATAAAGACACTGTGGCTAATACCCTCGTATAATAAGGACTCGGTGATATCCCGTCGTAAAAGGAAAGTGCTCGTTTAATCTCGTAATTTTGCACGATATTGAGTGTTCTAGGTAGTCAAAGGAAATATGCTTTGATCCACTTCGCAACGCCTACACCTACCTACACCTTCCACGAAACAATTAATGCGCGATAGATACTTGGAAAAACCCAAACACTCTGACATAAATTTCCAATTCCGACTAATAACCCATACAGCAGCATCTCTCGTAGAATTTACAGCGACCAATCAAAGATGTTAAAATTAAATTTGCGTAGTTCATTTCGTCAAAATTTTTGTTCATTAATCTATCAAAAATCCAATTCATCGCAATACACTATACATAGTTTAGAAGTTTGCATAAGAATATTGATGTGATAGATTATGGTGTAATAGGTTGTTGACCTTCTCTAACACAATTAGAATTACCGAGATGAATCATACGAATTTTCTTTCGATTAAAGGTAAAATCGTCGTTACATCTGCTGATAGAATAGAGAGGAGAGAAAATATTAAGGCAAAATGAAATAGAGTCAACTGACATGACATAGACATAGAACCAGTGTCAACTGTTTAATATCAGATAAAAAGGGTGTCGACGTGTCACACCCTAGTAAGTACCATGTCAGGGGTATAGATTTGATGGGTCCCGATTTCGGGATATACCACGGGTTGTGTTCGTCTCGAGTTCCTGGTTCTCCCCTATCGTGGCGAAAATTGCCACCGTGGGGGTTTCAGCAGGTAAAAATCCTGAATAACCCTGTAGCGTCCAACGTTCACACCCTCGGATAGCTAGATGAAAAAAGAAGGATCGAGGTTTCTTGCAAATCCTCGGTGAATCCTCGACTTCTATAAATACATGTTCCTATCCTGCCTAATTATAAGTATCCATAGTTTAAGGATGAAGCACCAAGGAACCACAAGACGTCATAAACTGAGGATCCCTACAACTCCGTCCCTCCCTCGGAGGATTGAGAATCTTGGCAAGATTTCTCCCACGTTATAAAAAAAGAAAAAAGAAAAGTAGCTTTACTAATGAGCCCTGGACGAAACGCATACCTTTCTTTCTGCTCTCAGGCAACAATTGAACAACATTTATCGCCCGTGGAGGAAGACACTCATAACATTAATGGAATACGAAATAAATTAAGAAAAATTCAATCCTGCGCTTGCAAATCGTTTATTCGAGCTTCTCGAACTGCCGAAATCGGTTAGAAGCCATCAGCTTCGAATATGAATTTATTTCAAGGATGTTGTAACGCTTGGAAGGATGTAAATCGATCTTAGAAATCAGACGAGGGAACAATTGAATTACAATTATTAGCCGTGGAGGGATGACTCTCACAACATGAATGAAATACGAAATCAATTAAGAAAAATTCAATCGTGCATTTGCAAATCGCTTATTCGAGCTTCTCCATCTCCCAAAATCGGTTATAAGCCATCAGATTCGAATATGAATTTATTCGAAGGATGTTGCAACGACTGGAAGGGTGTAAATCGATCTTAAAAATCAGACAAGTGATCAATGGAAGTACAATTATTAGCCGTGGAGGGATGACTCTCGCAACATCAATGGAATACGAAAAGAATTAAGAAAAATTCAATCCTGCGCTTGCAAATCGTTTATTCGAGCTTCTCGAACTCCCGAAATCGGTTAGAAGCCATCAGATTCGAATATGAATTTATTCGAAGGATGTTGCAACGACTGTAAGGGTGGAAATCGATCTCGCAGGCAATTCTCATGGCAGCGACGTTCGGGAGAAAATGGTAGCCACGCAGTGACAGGAGCAGGAGGGAAAAGAAAGCGGCAGTTGACACAGCCGGTAGTCTAGTTACATCCCTATCCGCGCTGGCGAACATTCCATCCCCCGGCGCTTTCACTCGTAAAGTACAGATTTGATAAGAAAAGCGGCTTACGGCACTTCTAATTTTCCCGCCGGCTCGGCAAATATTATGCATACACCGTAAATCTATGTCTCCGCGAGAGGATGATGTATCGTCGACCTCGACCTCCGGTTGAAACTTATAGCCGATAGCAGCGAAACGCGGCAGCCAGGCCAGGGGGATGGAGAAACGAAGAGCAGGGTCGCGTCCTATGAACGTCGCGGTGCTTATACGAGAAACATCGATGCAAGGGCAACGCTATCGCGCCACGTCTATACAGTTAAATTTCACAACTTGGATTTAACTCGCGCCGCTGATATTACGGCGTCGAACTATCGAACCGATCACATATACTCGAGCTCTAGTTTTCGAGTGTCCCACGGCGGCTCGGGGGATCCGACGCTCGAGCTTTCACGGAGAATTTTATCGGCTACGAGAGGAGATTAATGGTCCCAGGCAGCGGCTACTGGAGCAAATTTTATTTCCACAGAAATATTCCAATTTCCCCATTTTTTTGTCCGTGTCTAATATCGGTATAATGCTTGATTTACGTTTGGTAACACTGCCCGGAAAATAATTTCGACTTTCACCCTAATCTGTGATATTCGGTAGGTGATTCTTCTATGATTATCGATTCAGAAGACATCGCGAGATTTATTAATAGTTAGTAGATTTCCTAGGCTGACGATAAGTTTTGTGTGCGAGTTTTTACAGAGTATCGATCGCGATTTTTCTGAGGGATGAAAAGCGGTAAAACTTCGTGCGCAATTCTACCAATAATGGGAGAACCGCGTATAATATATAACATTATTCACGGGTTTAAACAAGAGGAACTCGAAGTTCCTTTCACAACGAGAAACGTACGTAGATTCGCATGAATAAATAAACTCTTTGGCGCTTTCCAGACACAGCCGGGCGCGGAGTGAAACAATAATTTGGAGAAATTAATTGTAACCGTTACAACAGACGGTAATTCCCGTTTCCTGCGTACAATGATCGATTCACACACAACGGCAATTCCCGTTTACCGCATGTGCGTTAACCACAATACCATCTCTCAGTTATGAATTTCCTACGAAAATAAGTACGGTCGTTGGATTGAATGCGAAATCTGTTTGGTTTAAAGCTTCCTGGAAACTGCGCGCGTATACGACGGAATTTTCGTATTTAAATAACGACATTGAACTGTAAGAACCGAGTGACTGTCGTTCGATCTATGTACATCCAGTCGGTGAAGTACCCTCAACCCCAATTTCCGACATACGATCGCTATTCTTTTATAGCGCAAGTTCGAAAATTCTTGTCAATGAGGACGCGCGGAGTGTGCTAATGTGTAATGGTGCACGATGTTTCATCGTGCAGAAAGTTAATACGAGTGCGGAAGTAGCACTTTTTGGGCAAATGTTTCAAAATACCTCCGATAGGTAAAGTTGCTGGTGTGTTTGAGAATTATTGAGTCACTTTGGAAGCCTTTTTAAATAGACAGAACGAGTAATTGCAATGAAAGAAATATTAGTAGTTTCCTGGTTCTTTTATAAACTGAAATTGCTATAGAAACGAATGAATCGATAAGATAATTAATGAACTTGACAAATACCCTTGTAAGTCATCATAAGTTGAAATTCTTCCCTTGATAATGATTGACATAGATTTTAATATGTATGAAAGAAGAAAGAAGAAATGGGAGAATAATGTGTTCATTAATAAAGTTAAATATTAATTTATTATATTCATTTTAATATAGTATCTACTACCAATGACTCATCAACGAATCACATTATGAAAATGAAAGAATCGAAAACCTAATTAATATGTTAAATATTCTAAATCATTGTGTTATAATTTTAAAATATATCAGTGGGTCGCGTTATAAAAGTGAAGAAATTGAAAATTTAATTAATGCGATACTGGAAGAAATTGACAAAAATAAGAGAATTGGCGTATGTGGCCTCCGAAATCATTGGCAGTGGATAGCATTGTCACAAACCTGAAGAAACTGAAAACTTAATTAATGTCACACTAAAAAAATTGGCAAGAATGGGAGAATTTTCACGAACAATTGCAAAGCAAAGGAATATTTGCAACTCCTGCACAATCCGAAATAAAATTGTCATATGTGGCCTTCGAAATGTATCATTGGCAGTGGATAGTATTGTCATAAACCTGAAGAAACTGAAAACTTAATTAACGCGATACCAAAGAAATTGGCAAAAATGGGAGAATTTCCACGAACAATTGTAAAGCAAAGGAATATTTGCAACTCCTGCACAATCCGAAATAAAATTGTCATATGTAGCCTTCGAAATGTATCATTGGCAGTGGATAGTATTGTCATAAACCTGAAGAAACTGAAAACTTAATTAACGTGATACCAAAGAAATTGGCAAAAATGGGAGAATTTCCACGAACAATTGCAAAGCAAAGGAATATTTGCAACTCCTGCACAATCCGAAATAAAATTCTCGTGTGTGGCCTCCGAAATTTGTGGACGGATCGCGTTATAAAAATGAAAGAGCCCCTAAATATCAGTCAGATATTACATTCGCATACGTATCCCTCGGAATCAGACCACGTCTCGGGGAAGTCTTGAGAAAGTTAGTGGCGGCGCTGTGTTCGGTGTTGCTGGCGGATGTGGGAAGGAAGTTATGAAGTGCGAGCATCCGTAGCGCGGCGTAGCACTGCTTTATAAACGACTTTTCGTGCGAAGTTTACCGGCATTCATCACCGACGACTCGACCTACACCCCCGTTTCTCCCCTCCCGTTTCCCGCCGCGCAACCCTTTATCCTTCCGTGACACACGAACTCGGCAAACGTAGGCCAAAATGGTGCGGGGATGGAAAAAAAACACGGGGGCTGGAACAATGAAAACTGACCTCGTCGCATCACCGTGCACACCCTTGATCGATAAATAAAATTCTCTCGGCAATGTATCGGGCTGCGTGGTCGTTGGAGATTGCAAAATTGCTCGGACCTCGAATTTTACGTGCACCGTGTATTCGAAAATTCAAATAACTTGTTACATGCGTGAATTAAAATAATTTGCGACACGTGTGATTGTGTTCGTTTAAATAGCTTCTATCGTGTATATTAAAAGTTTCATGTTTCAAATATAGTATAAACCAAAAAATTATGACGAATTCACAAATGCAACACGATGCGAATTGTAATATCATATTCTACTGGTTTCTTTACTTGCGGTTAGGTTACATTCATAATTACTGGCTCACTTGCTGAAACGATTAAATCCAGAAAAAAAGAAATAAGAATCTATTTTATCGAACAGCAACCAAATGTTTCGTTGCTAAAACTTTGGAAAATTCAAGAAATGGAGGTAATAACTTTGGTTTGTGAATGATTCACATGAAAGTGGAAAGGAAATGAAGAATAATGTTAATTTAGAATTGTTTACATTTCTAAAAAAGCATATTTAAATCTATTTTATCGAACAGCAACCAAATGTTTCGTTGCTAAAACTTTGGAAAATTCAAGAAATGGAGGTAATCACTTTGGTTTGTGAATGATTCACATGAAAGTAGAAAGGAAATGAAGAATAATGTTAATTTAGAATTGTTTACATTTCTAAAAAAGCATATTTAAATCTTTTTTAATTCAAATTTAAATGTTTGAAACGTTTGAATCTTATCGTTACTATGAATTCACTGAACAAATTAAGTATTCTCATATATTGGTATCTAGAAGATAGCTTTCACTATAGGTAAATAGAAAACGATACTCGTGATCCTTTTATTTCACACCTAGATCCTGATGAATCAAATCGATGGATCCAACTTTAACCCTTTGCATTCAAAAAGTGACTCAGTCACCATGGGTTTTAGTACCATAATTTAAACAACGAATAAGAGATGTTAACTATACTAAAAATAACTACACAGGAAATAAATCTATTCAATCATTTTTCAAGCAATTATGTGCTTCTCTTCTTTCAAAAATATTACAAAATTACAATGAAAGCTTGCAATTGTTATTCTTTACCATGAAAAAAGAATCTTCGACTTCAAAGGGTTGAAATGNTCTCGCGGTTTGAAACATCGTTGCTTCGGCAACGGTGCGCGAAGGAAGGAACGAAGAGAGAAGTGGTAGTAGGTCGGTGGCCACAATTCTGGAAAGCCCAAGTTGGCTGGCATGGAAGGTCGGGACACGGAGTCGACCATGATGTATGCTCCTCTTCCGTCTAATTAAACTTGGGGAGGGTCGCAGAGTTGGTTGGTTGGTCGGCTGGTTGGTACGCTGGCTGGTCGGACAGACGTACGGACGCGGCCGGTGAGGGGCGGCCGTCGGGATGGCTTTCGAAATGACAGCCAAGGAGCAAGAGAGAAGGAGCGAAAGCGGCTGAAACCCGGTGAGAACTGGCGAACAAGAGACCCACCGGAGAAAGACGTCGTCGTCGTCGTCGTCGTCGTCGTCGTCGTCTCTCCTCCTGGGAGCTGCGTCCCTAATTTCCCGGCGAAATGTAAAGAATTTGTCGCTAATATGCGCCATTTCTCGTTCCAGTATTACGACGAAGGTTTGTTTTTCTGAAAAGTAGGAAACTTCTTTAAAGAAACGCGAGCACGATCGAGTCGGGGGAACATCAAAGAGAGCGGAGAGGCAAAAACATATTTTTAAACTTGTTTACATCCGCATGCTCGCTGAAATGAGATTGCTAAAATTAATTCGAATTTTTGCCCGAATCAAACAAAATATGATATTAACTACGTGAAATATTTCGTTTGGAAACGCGAAGAAACGGAGAAGGATGTTTCTTGGTATAAAAGTGGCTGCGCGAAAAATCCAGAATTAAATCGTTCCCGTGCGTAGTTTCGTCCCTGAGAGAATCAAATTTAAAAGTTTATCAACTATTCATACGTCGAGTCGAACTATAAATTGTGATATCTACTCGGCATTCGCGTTTCACCTTTTCGGTGTTATCGTGTCATCAGTATTAATGATGACAATTTAGTATTATAACAGCGAATACGTGAACACGCTGCTCGTGCACGTTTATAATTTGCAGCGATGGTGTTAGGATGAATATTAGCGGAAATTTGTATACAACGTTTCTAAATTGGTAATTTAGATTAGTTCTAAAACACTGAAATTCGACGAAATTTTCGTACAGCCATCGTTTTTCGCGATATTGTTCATACAGTAATTTCGAACGAAGTTTAAGAGGCTGATGAACCTTCGAATTCGAATTTCGTTTTAATTTAATTTAATATTCGAAATTAGCCCTATCCAAATGGGTAAACAGAACCATTATTCTCTTCATCGTGCATTATACGAGTTTACCTATTTTTCCTGTTTCATTGTCTATTTATAAATCCATTTTAAGAAACTTTTGTATTAACCAAGACAAACGCGAACACGTTTTCATTGGACATAGAAATTTAATTAAACATATTTGGTAGATACAAGTGTACTTGATTACTTTTAAAATGAGTGTCGATTTCCTTTTTTTCTTTTTTTTCGATGATATATAAAATAATCTCTCCTTTCATGTATTTGCAGTATTACACGTTTTAGCGACCGCAGTTCAGGACCGTATCTAATCGTTTATCTGGGTGGGTAATTTCTGAGAATTTATTGTGTAATTACATACGTACAGTTAAATTTATTATATAATTTATGCGAATTTATTATACCATTACGTACATACGGTTAAATTTATTATATAATTCATGAAAATTTATCACATAATTACACATTACATAATTACGCATATCAGTGACAGATTAACACGTTACCTGCCGCGCAAGTTTTGTACGATACTCCAACAATGTTGTATTAGGATTTCCATAACGGTACGAAATTTGTGTAACTTCTTCAATGCACAATTTTTCATAATTAAATTGTAACACAAGGATGTTATTTTAGAAGAATTATTTATAAAAGCAGTGACCACTGAATTGATCGAAATACCTTAAGTCATACGCTTATGCTATACTTGTATTATACTATCATCATTAATTTCATCGATTATCAAAATTTCCTTACCAATAGGTTGAGTAGTATAATCAATAATGAGATTGGCACAGGGTGTTATACAGGGTGCCCAAAATTCACGCAAATAGTAAATTCGATAGAAAACACAAATTTTTCTTTTTTTTCTTCCTCTTCGTAGTGTTCTATTTGTAATAACTTTCAACTGTCAACTGCCACGCTGTCTGTCCTGTCGTTGACAACACTCTACCGCAGAAATGGCGCAAGATTCAAATGTTGCGCGCAATTTGAGACACCGTTCAACCTTTTGAACTCAAAATCTAATGATGGATCCTTTGCACACGGATTCTAAAGATCGATATTAATTAATATATCACGTTTAAAATTACCCAACGATACGTGGAGTATCGAAGTAAAATATTTCTATGTCTTAATTTGCATACGATTCCTTATTTACCGTATTAAAAATATCGTTGATTTTATAACGGAAAGTCTTTGAATTACTATTTTTCTAAAAGATCGCTAAGTACAAAGGATCAATATACCAAATTCAAAATTATCCAACGACGCATGAAATGTCAAAGTAAAATAATTCGTATACAATAATTTCTTAACCCTTTGGAGACGAACGTCATAGTATACATAAAAGAACAGAATTTCCCTTGATTTGTTGTTTTTAATCGTTCAGTATACACCAAATACATCGTTAGCTCGTCCGCAAAGGGTTAAAATTGTTCAAACCCCAATTTTTCCCTAACCAAAATCACCAAAGCCGTTGCGTATTAAACATTAAAGAATTAAAATAACCCGTAACCGCTGCGCCATAAACTCACCAAACACCAGGACTGCCGACAAACTCCGTGGCAATCCTGACCGGACAAACAATTTTTCGTGTTTCGCCTTCGAGGTGTCCCGACTCTGTAACCACCGTCTCGAACGCGATCTGTGTCCACCGGCCGTACTAATCAGCGGCAAAGCCAGAAGAATTAGCGCGCGCACGTGCCGTTGATCCAGCATTACACCGGCATTAGAATCGCAGCGGCGGGGCCAAACCAGAATTATTCGTTTACCGAGCGTGCCCTTATTAAATCCCGCGGCGTAACTGCGTCGACCGTGTTGTTTAAGCCGTCAGTCGCATTCACGGGATTCAAGGGACAGCGAGGGAGAGAGAAAACGCGTGGAAAATAACGCGACACCGGCGGCCCGAAAGGCCCCCCACTCTGGGCACGCGGCGGCGAGTGGTGGGGGTAGCTTTGGTGGCTTGGAGAGGGAGAGGACCGGCTGCAGCGAGCGGTTTGGAAGCACGTTCCAAATCTCGGCTAATTCGGTCTAATTTGTTCGCAGTTAGATTGGAGCGCCAAGAATTATTCAGAGGCTCAAATTGTTGGCGGTTAAGCGAGCCTCGGAAAATCGTCGGGAACGGTGTGTAGGGCGTTACTCGTGTGCCAGGAAGGTCGAGGGTGAAGCGATGGAGTATTGGGAAGCGGAAAGAGGAGGGAAAGGAGGCATCGCCCGACCAAACTCGATTCAAAATTGACCGTATTATTATATGTCCTGACCAGGCGCGGAGGGTTAGACCGCAACGCGTGCTACCTCCCGTTTTCCGCCGTGTTCCCTTCGCCGCCTCCGCTCACCCCACTTCGCCGCACTTCTGTTACGAGCTGGAGATGGAGCAGGAGGAGAGAGGTTTCGGGAAACGCGGTCGGCCGACCTCCGCGGAAACTATGGCGAATTGTAGCAGAAAGCTGCCGCGTCGAATTATTTCCGACCGCAGGCCACGACCATTTATAATTTAATTACCATGGCAATTCCCGGAGCGACGTGGCTCTTCGGTATCTGTATACATACGTACCGAGCAATCGTACATATTCCCGTGTAATGCTACGGGTACATCATACGCGTAGTTTCGGATACCGATCGACAGAATTCCCAGGAATCCTTTGATCCTAGACGCACAACTCCGTTCCAGTTAATTTCCCATCTAGAAAGCTTTATTCCGCGGTTAAGCTACGGAAGGGGTTGGATTTTTGTCTCACTCCGATGTTTCCCGCTTCTGCGTTCGCATCGCGCGTTAGTGTGTGAGATTTCGATGAATTATAGATAAATAATGGTTGATCTCTTGGGTAATTCAGTGATTATGCTTGGGTTTGCGAGTGGTCGAGGAAACGGTGGGTGAGTAACAGACACTCGTCTAGATTATTACAGGGCAAAGTGGATTTGGAAGTGAACGAATAGTCCAGGATTTGGATAGACTCTGAATCGTCCAGATACATAGAAATTGTTACAAAAAGAATAAGAGAGGCATAAAATATATAAAGTAAAATCCTTACATTGCAAACAGCTTTTATGAGTGGTTGGGTTAGAGGAATAATGCTTGTTCTTGTTGGGGACGTCGGGCCCATTTGTGATATCCACTTATAGGCAGACTTAGTGATTTTGGAAAACCACAGGCTGCATAATGAACTTTTGCATTTTGATCCTGACAACCCATTCCCCTTACACCGTATTATAATTTGAGTATTACATTACATTGTCAGTATAGTGTATATTACAGTCTCATTGTCAGTTGCCATTTAATCAAATTCTAAAAATTGATGTTAATTAATATGTCAAATGTAGAATTACCCGTCTATGACGCATGGAATGTCGAAGTACAATAATACCACATCTTAATTTCTGTACGATTTCTTATTTACCGTTTTAAAAATATCGCGGACTTAAAGCAGAAAGTCTGCGAATCGTTATTTCTTTGTAGCGGAAAAATCGCCAAGTACCAAGGGTTAACATTGTCAAAGAATATTTTCTGCAACCATTGTACATGCTTCTACAACCATCCCGAGACACCGAAAACTCTCTCACCTGATTTTTAAAAAANTTAACATTGTCAAAGAATATTTTCTGCAACCATTGTACATGCTTCTACAACCATCCCGAGACACCGAAAACTCTCTCACCTGATTTTTAAAAAATGCTAATAAAAAAATACGATACAAATTTTCGATATAAACCAGGAGAAAATTCGAAGTCCGACGAAACCAAAGCAGTAAGATGCCAGATCCCGGAAGCTCCGTTACATCATAAACGTTCGATAATTCCCATAACAATTAATACAGATACGCTTCCGCTGTAATACATTGCACGAATGCAACATGGCCCACCATAAATCCCAGAACGCGTATTTCCAAGAAGTTCGGATTATTACGCGAAGCATCCCCGTGGAAATTCGCGGTAGTGGAAATAAGGAGTACCAAATTCGCGGAGTAATGATCACAGATACGTAAACTCGCGTTCCTCGAAGGATCTACGATCGCGAAATCGCGTTCACCCATTCCAGAGATGGAAAACCACGCGCGAGCAAGTAAGTACGTATGCCGCTGTGCATATGTGCGTGAACTTTGACTTCGGGACACAACATAGATCGTTCCTCTCGATCCTTTAAGGGAACACGCACGGTCAGATGTGTGCGCGAATGGGACATTAGAAATAAAAGGGAGAGAGACGGAGACGAGGTTGGGGGTGGAAGAAACGCAAACGACGATAGGTATCCTTGGCGGAACTTTGAATATAAACCTAGAATCAGGGGGCGTCCCGTGTCGATTTATTCACGTGTTTGTTCACCGTGGGAAAAGTTTTGCGGTTTGTCAGCGCTTTTAGATTAAGGGTAAAGAAAGCGGCGGCAAGGGCGGGTGGAAAAGTGGCAGAAGACGAGGGTGGTGGGGCATCGAAACCTCATAAAGTCCTTACAAATGTCTTCGTTTCATATGCCCGCGTTTCGCTCTTCCTGGGCAGTAAAAGCTACTCTCGGCGGATAATGTTCGTCTGATTGAAAGATCGCGTTGGTCCTCTGGGTTGGTCACGTACGAAACTCTGCTCTTCGATGTTTCCATCTTTTTCCTCCATTTCTTTTAGGTAGAGATGATACGAGAAAGATGGTCAAAAAGTAGGATATAAGGTGATATTAGTTTTTGTCGAGTTTCAGATCCATACGTTCCTTACGTTGAAAGATGGAAATAAGTACTATCCTAAATTAAGTATAAATTGTAACTGTACAAATGATACAGGTTATGCATGAATTTTAGGGGAAACGGAATAAGAAACAGGAATGATGCTGAGAAGTTCATGGTGTGTAAGTAAATATGTACGTGAAAATATTTGTACACTTATTTTTATATTGCATTATATTTGTTACATAAAGCTAGTGAAATAAGTGTATTGAATTGAGATACTTAAAATGATATTGGACGTGTAATAAAGAGGAAATGTGAAGATTGCATCGGTAAAATTAGAATATAATTTCATTATATAATTTAAAATATACACCGTGGTGGCGCTACTGAGTTCTGTGTAACGTCGTCTTAAGGTTGTCTCAAGCAACAAAGAATTAATCTCTTAATTTATATTATATCAAAATTTTGTACTTTTAAGTTAACGGTGCATTTCTTAAATTATAACAAGACTAAAACATTTTTTTAAATATTTCCATTGTTCCATAATATATTAATATAAGAAGAGAAAGAAGATAAAGAAACGTGAAATTCAATTTTGTGCAATTGTAATATATTTGCATCGCGTGTAACAATAATTTTGTAAAAATGCACCAATCTTTTTAATAACAGGAGGTAAATCGTGTAAATGGAATAAATGTTCAACGCTGTAACAAATAATTCTAAGAATCAGAAAGAAAGAGTTGATTACAAATTCAATCTCGCAAAACAATATTTCGTCTCCTCTCCAAATGAGGCAGGGCTCTGTTTTCAAGTTTTTGTACCTGTCCAGTTTTCTGAGAGTCAAACAATCTTGTCGGCAACCCTGATTGGCAATGTAATTGCCAAGCGGCTCGTGCCGAACCACGAAGTTTAAAACTTAGGAGAGTTCCTCCTTTTGCTTCCATGAACGTTTCTCAACGTACTCAGCAGTCGACCACTCAGCATCAGACGAGAACACTGATCTCTTTCGAACAAGACAGAAGAGTTCGTATTCCAAACAGAATTCGTTAACCAAAGTCCACGTTCTTCTTTATTCCAAGTGCAAACGGACGTCATTCTTTATTGAACTGTCCACGGTGCAACTTTCCGTGCATTTCACCTGATTCAACCGAGCTCGACATTGGTCTAATAAACGGAAAATAAATAAATAATTATAATGATCAGAGGAACTGGTTATTTTGAATTAAAACACGAGATACACGAGAAATACAACAGAAAGTTATACAATTTTGGAATTTGATCTAGTCTGAATTTTGCATTACAAAATATGCACCATGTAGAAAATTATACAATGTTAAATGTAAATTTATTATAATTATACTTGGCTTGAATATACTTGATTTTATGAGGTTTCAAACTTCATACTTCAATATTTCGTTCACGATCATTGTACATATTCTCTGAATTTTTAATAGTTTGTGCATCTGCGGAAAATGGACAGATTTAAATTTAAAATAATAAACAGATTTAAAATTATCGTAATTTTTAGAAACCTCTAACGATGGAATAAATTTTTACTCAAAATTCATTATTTCACCCATATTAGACAAAAGTGTACACTTGTATAAGTATCCATTGTCTGATAATTATTTACAATAAAATAACGCATGTAAAATTAATCGGAGCAGCCACTAATAACCGAAACAATCGTCCCTTTTCGGCTAAACGCAACTTCTCCTCGACCTTAGCTTCACGTGTTCGCGTGTTTATTGTTACCTTTCCCAATTTCGTTGCTCGCAGGACGTTTATTGGCATTCCTGCGATCCATTTTTCCCCTTTTACACCCATCATATAACTCTACGGCGCAGGCGATGAATTGACAAGAACAGAACGACACGGGAGCACGTTTCAATTCGAATTCAGGATAGCCAACGACGTCGTAGTTTCACGGTGCAATATCGTGGAATTCTTGACAGTCGCTGAAACTGACGCTCGTAACACCGTAAATATCGCGAGACACGCGAAAACGGGAATCGACCGTTTACCACGAGATCCACCTAATAAACCACCCCCGTGGTTCAAGGACCGTATAAAATTTCGTTATTTTAATCGGAGAATTTAGTCGTCCGATGAACGGTACCGGCGGGGCCCTTTGTTCGGACGGCCCTGTTGTACTCTCGGTACGTTTTGCGCGGCGGAAAATTCACGATGGGATGCTGGAAAAATATTTCATTAACCTCTTGATAACCTTCGAAGTAACCTTAATACCTCCTTCGACGTAACTTTCTACGCGATAAACTCTATCCGCTTTGTACTTTAAATTGCGGGGGTTCCTTTGATGCATTTTCATTAGTATCCGTTTTTTTTTTCCTTTTTTTTTTTCGCGCTATAATTACGGCAGCACCGTGTGAAAAAATTGTTACGATTCTCGCGGTAAAGGCATCGAATTTTCCAAATGATGGACAATTAAGGATAATAATAGGCAGTGGGTGAAGGTTTAATCGAAAGTAATTAATGGGGTATTTTAATGAGCAGGTTAGGCGTGTTTGGTGGAGGAATTTGTATTTAGAAGCGAAGTCGAGATTTTCGAGGAATATTTTAGACGTATTTGTTCGCGCGATTTATGCGGTGAAAATGAGGATGAAATGTCGAGTAACGTTGGATTCATAAAACTTTGTTAAAATATACTAGGAGAATAAGAGTAACAGATGTGTTTCAATTCTTCGATTTTACGATGTAATACTTTATCGTATATTATTTGAAAGTACAAAGTGGTTTTAGATAGAACACCCTGTATATAATAAGAATATGGTATATAGGGAAAAGCTAGTTAATAATAATTCTTATTTAATACACTGATGTTATATTAGTAACGTGTATAATAACAAACAATAATATATAAATAAGGAAAGAGAAATACAGCAAACGAAATACGATGAAAGTAGCTGTGCAGTAGTTTTTAATGAAGCATTCAAGCATAGATTTTATCTAATATGACGTTCTAATCTCATTATTATGCGAAAGTTTAAAAACGATACATATTATAATTAATTTAAACAAGTTTTATTGTAACAGTTTCGAAATCTGAAGTTAAGTATCAGATAGAATATAACAGCACCTGAACCCTCTTTTTGTCCTAATTTTTCTTAAACATATACACAAATTAGGTAAAAGAAAACATAAAATATCACATATAAATATACACAAATTTATTATTTTGTTTACTAATACAAATGGAAAGAGTTGTTATATTCATGATACCTTTGGTAAAATTATACCCCATTCAGTATTATCAAATGTAATAAATTCGCTGTTTTTAACACTAGAACAACCGATCTTAAACACAGAAACTAGTAACTTTAGTGACACCATGAAGATAAGTAAATTAATTAGAGCTCTATTTCGATACAGGTTGAAATTAATTTTTTTAAAAGCAGATATACATTCATTTTAATTTCAAAAATAAAAAAATTCTGAGATCAGTCTTTGTGATTGTATTGTTAGTTCCAGTGTTCTATTTTTCTAGTAACTTTAGTGACGCCATGAAAATAAATAAATATATTAATTACAGCTCTGTCTCGGTACGAGTCGAAATTCATTTTTAAAAAAGTATATTTATATTCTTAATTTCAAAAATAAGTAATTCCAAGACCAGTTTTTGTGATTGTATTGTTAGTTCTAGTGTTCCATTTTTCTAGTAACTTTAGTGACACTATGAAGATACGTAAATATACTAATTACAGCCCTATCTCGATACGAGTCGAAATTAATTTTTAGAAAATCAAATGAACATTCTTATTAATTTCAAAAATAAAAAAATTCCGAGACCAGTCTTTCCGATTGGATCGGTAGTTCTAGTGTTCAATTTTTCTAGTCACTTAAGTGACACCATGAAGATAAGTAATTATATTATTTACAACTCTATCTCGATACGAGACGAAATCAATTTTATAAAAAGCAAATGTACATTTATATTAATTTCAAAAAAGAAAAAATTCCGAGACTAGTCCTTGTGATTAGATCGGTAGTTCCATTGTTCGATTTTTCTTCTTTCTAAACATTACTGTCACAGAGGAGACGAATCGTAGGTACACACACAGCACGGTCGTTAGGTAATGACGGATTTAAGAGGTCCATTTGGTGCAACATCGAACGAAGCGATGGGCAATAGGGTACGCCTGCTGTGTCGGCCTAACGTAACCGGAAAGCCAATGTTTTCGTTTGATGCCAGCGTGCAAGAAGTAAATTTCCCGGAATTTTCCGGCTTCACAGTGGTGGAAGAATTTTACAGCCCTCTTACATTCTCCCTGCCCCCACCTCTTGCCCACGCCCCCATCTTTCTCTCATGGTTCCTTCAGCTTTTAGAACAAATACTTAATCCGAATAGCAGGCATTTGCTTAAGTAAGTACCAACCATTCAAAGCAGCCTCGTTTTACGTCCGACCCTGCACGCAGTCTTTTCGATCTTCCAATCTCTTCCTCTATTTCCTTTTTTCTTCCTCTCTTTCTTTAACTTTTCAAATAGTCCCTCCGCTCGCGCCATGCACGATCCAAATTTTGCGCAATCCTTCGCTCGGTTGTATGTGGTAATTAAACATGTTAATCGAGAAAGCTTCGTCCGTCTTTGCATAGAGATGAGAGGTTATTTCTGCATTCACGTCATATAGGCGCGGTTTGGAAAGATATCGGGTAGACACAGGGAGAATAGCTTGCGATTCGGATTTTTCTGAATTGGTTTACCAGCGTATTTGAACGTTCACGTTTAATTTCTGAATAAGCAAAGGTGAAATTTAATATGATTCTCGTGCCTCTTTAATTGGCCGAGTATTTTATGAAGTGCGGCGTTTGGAATTTACATTTTTATGGAAAGGGTTGCTTTGTTTGTTTGTTACTGTGTGTATTTTAATTTCTGGAATTTACTATATAAATGTAATACTTGGTACGATTTTCGTGTCTTTTTTATTTCGAGTATTGTATGGAAAGAGTTAATTAGCTTGGAATTTTTATTTTTGTGTACGAAATTGGTTTATTAATACAGAATATACTTATATTACAGTCTCTTTTGAACATAGAAATAGCTTTTAGTTCGTATTGTCACTGTTGTGTCCAGAATCACGTAGAGATCCATCACTGATCTAGCATAAG
>NIJG01000089.1:36110-56147 GCA_002201625.1 Euglossa dilemma | reverse complement strand
AAAAGAGTTTCGGTAACGCGTGATTGGTTGACGGCGTATTGAAAACGTGGCTTATCATGCTTCTCCCTGTGGCCTTTATATGTTCCCCGGCTGCATTTTTAATATCAAAGATAAAAGCAATGCCCGGCGACATTTAGATAGGTATTAATTACAGCTATCCGATGCTCGTACAAAATGCAATACCTAAGATTCATTATGCCAGAGGACATATTTACTGATCAACCCCTGAGCAAGTAATATTCGCAGTAATATTACATCGCCATTTTATAACTCGCATTTCGATGGTCCAAACGCGGCCCGTGATTAATGGAAACCTTCGAATTAATTTTGTATACGTCAGAATTTTCCGATCAACCTGATATTTATACGCGTATATTAAACGACGCGTTAAAATTGTTGATAATCAAAAAATCCCGCGAAATTCCGCGATCCATATTATTACCCTTAATAAATTATTCTCAGACACCCTTTTAGAAAATTATATACCATCGTCACAACTGCTGAAAAAAAGACCGAATTTTATGAAAGCCGCAAGGGAAACTACGGTGTCATCTATATTAACCTAATATTTTATGGGAAAATTAAATGTTATCTTTTGTCTCTTGCGGTAGGGTTTATTTATACCTAGCGGTCTGAGCGAAAGACGAGTTGTTTTTTCGAGAGAGGTCCGTTTCGTTGCCACGTTGCCAACGAATTATCCATTTTTCGGGCCCCGCGAGTCATAGGGAACCGGTTATAAAAACGCAAACCAGGCCCCCATTAACTTCCGGTGCTGATTGGTGCAAACCCTTTGAACTCGACGATTTTTTCGCTGCGAAAAACTTAAAGATTAAAAGATTCTCTGCCACAAAGCCAACGATATTTTTTCAAAGAATAATTAAAAATTCGTATAGCAATTAACACGTAGAATTATTTAATTGCAATATCTCACTTGTTATTACATTGTCTTAAATCTAATATGTGGGAGTTCTCTCTTACGATAATCGAAGTTCAGATGTTGCGGTGGTTCTAGAAAGGACGAAAGGAAAAAGAGTGCGTTTGATTCTGGGTCTGCTAATGGTCTCAACAGTAAGGCCCAGTCTTAGTCGGTGATACTATTGTACATAGGGTCCTACCGAATACTTGCGAGAAAATCCTGTACCCCCTTTAACTTGAAATCCATCTGGCGGCTGCTAATATATTAATTAACATCGGTCCTCAAAATTTAATTAAACAATTAAACTGAAAGTTGCGAAAAATAATTAACTTCCAACACAACAAACGAAGTTCATTTCCACGGTAAATATCGTTAAAAGAAACTCTGAAAAAATTCAATTAAACCTATTCTCAGACCCACCCCCGGTCTCTCCGGTAAGAAAATCGTTAACCGCGATCGCGATGCGCGAAAAAATTCGCAACACTCGACACTCGAGCAACGAAAGAAACTTGGACGCCTGGCGTTCCCTCTCTTTCAATTTCTCGCAGCATGTTCGCGCGGAAACGACGGGGAAGCCGAGCGTCGGGGTTCAGAAAGGCGGCCAGGACCGTCAACAACACACGTCGGTGCATTCCTATCGAAACACTTTTCGCTGGAAAATGGACAAATTTCCATTCACGACGGCGTGGTACGGAGCATCTACATAATATTATGCGTACGGTGAAACAAAGTAGTACGCAAAAGTAGTTTCTTCTTGCGCCACCGTTCTGCGGGGGTTGGTCGGGGGTAGTAGCCGGCGGGAAGGGAAAGAGACGCGGTGGAAGTTGGGCCCGGATATCGTTGTAGCCAGGCTCTTATACCCTCTCTCTCTTTCTCTTTCCAGCTTTGCTAATCTAAATTAAATGAGGGGATGCTAATGATCCGTTACCCCGAAAGGATACGCCGCTTCGACGGTACCACCCTTTAATCGATTCAGCGCGACGAGGGCGACGTAGGGGAAAGAAAAAAAGGGAGAGGGGGGAGGAGAAAGGGAAGAAAAGGAGGAAAGGAAAAAAGAGTCACCACCTCTGCTTACGAATCGCTGGTGGCTTTATGTAATCGTGTAGAACATTTGCCCCCCGACTTCTTCCAGTTTTCTTTCTTTCTACGCCCTCGTCCCTTTTCTCTCTCTCTCTCTCTCTTTCTCTCGTTCTCTCGCGTTCTCTTTTCACCCTCGCCGCTACTCGAACGTCGGAATCGAGGGCATGGATAACGGCTTTTCAATAATTCGCTTTGTTGATCGCTAAAGAACTTTAGACCGCGCAATAAACTGTAGGCCTTCGCGGTTTGTTTCGAATCGTTTCTGTTTATCGCTGTATCGATTTGTTGATTTCTCATGTTTGAAGTGGTAATTGGGAATCCGAAAGAGATTGGCAGGGTTTGGGGAATATACGAGCCTGTTTTAGAGGGAAATAAGCGAGAAAACACTTGCGGATCATAACTTTCCGGTCGTATTATATATTTCGCGCGGCAGCTTTTTCTCCCGCACCTTCTCTTTTTCTTTCATTCAGTGCCTAGAGTGATTTGTGGTTATGTGTACTCGGCTGAGAGATATCCGTTTCGAAATTGCACAAGGGAACTTTAATTAAGATGCACGCCGTGCCGGTTAATCCGTGTATCTTAGGGAAAAACTCGACGATTAACCACGTTTAAGAATGTTTCAAAAGTGTAGACAAAATAGTATTGCAATATACGAAATTGTGTCGTTACATTAACACCAGACCTATCGATACATAGTAACTACGTGTATTTTACGTGGATGAAGATAATTCTAGCGATACCAAACTGACGAATAACTTGTAAGCATGAATTTTGTCAAAAACAGATTATATATTTTCAGTAGTTAGAATAATAAAATTGTTTTAATGCCTTTAATTATTCTGTTGTTAATTTCGTAATTATCCATTTTGAATTTGCTGTTTATATGAAGTTAATTGTCATCGGATTTTTCGAGCACCAAAAATTACACAAAAATTTTTATGTGTCATGTGAATATTTTTATTATGAGATTATTCCTAGATAAATCCTTTGCAGACAAAGATCTCTCTGTCTATTATGCAATGATTCATTTTTTAACGAAAATCTCATATCAGATCAGCTAAGTACATTTGGACTGTCTGACTAATCACTGACTACTGATCACTAACTCTGATTGATTCTGACACTATTTTCCTTAGGATCCTTCAACCCGTGATACCACATGATTATATAGTATCATTCAAATCTAAATATTCGAGAATATTTCAATAAATTTTTACAAAAGTTTTTATAAATTTCTTTTGACATTAAAATGGTCGATTCGAATACGATATTCTATCGCAATGAAAATATTTAATTTATTACATAGATATAATCGCAAAATTTAAAGCTTCACGGTTCTTTTAAATTCTTCATTGCCTCACCGCGTTATTTCGAATTTAATATTAACAAAGAGGAACAATATACGCGCTAGTAGCTCGTATACAATGATCTGTTGCAATGAGAATATTAAAATTATTACATAGGTATAATCGCAAAATTAAAAGCTACACGATTCTTTTAAATTCTTTATTGCATCATCGCGTTATTTCGAATTTAATATTAATAAAAAGAAACAATACACGAGCTAATAATTCTCTACAACAAAAAAGAGAAATATCACGTGTGCGATAAAGCAAGATATTTCAAAATCACGGTGAAAAATCCAAGAATCCTAAAACGCGAATCTGAGAAGGGAAATGCTAGACGCTAAATAACAACAACGTTTATGCGCATCAATTCAGACGCCGCGAACACGCATGCACGATTCTTAGGAATGCGACGTCGCATAGCTCGACGTCTGAGAAAGGAATATATTCGTACTCTAATAAACTGAAACGCGTGTCTCTCTATCGGGCGCATTGTACGAGCTGGTTCTCAAGGCATGCCGATAGACACGGAATTTTATACGAAATCAAAGCGCGTCAGTTTCCTCTTTCGAGCGTCGCCTGGAAGAAAGTTGGCGCCACGGGATGTATGCATACCGTTGCACAGTCTACCGATACCGGTCACTGCATTTCATCCGTGAACATTCGCGTCGCAACGGGGTCGGGGAAGCAAGTCGACCGCTTCACTACTTCCCTTTCGAATCAGCCCCTATCGTCTCGTATCTAGACGGGTGCGTGCGAGTGTGTGCCGACGTCGACGTCGTCTGAAACGTACTCGCGACCACTCCGCGGTAACGGTTCGCATCATATCCAACAGCGGGCTACGTATCGCGATGCACTCGATAGATGGAAAATACTCGGGCGCAATAATGATATGGATAACGATATAGATGGCTTGTATCTGCTAGATTGATCGGAAAATTTTCTCTGCCCGAGTCTTTTCGTTCGTTCGAGATGGAAGCAGTATCTTAGATTAGGCTGTATTTTTGTTCTGCTTCCGTTGTTTTGCTTCTGCGTTGCTTTCTTGGAACATTTTGGTTTGTTCGTTGACGCTAACTTGGTATTATTCGTGTTGCAATTACTATTGTAAATATTGTATATCAT
This sequence comes from Euglossa dilemma, assembly GCA_002201625.1. NCBI lineage: Eukaryota > Metazoa > Arthropoda > Insecta > Hymenoptera > Apidae > Euglossa > Euglossa dilemma. The sequence goes on along the minus strand of NIJG01000089.1, from coordinate 51,683 downwards.
ATGTATATAAAATATATAATTGTATAAATATGTATATCATATTTTTATCGTTTAATATAATTATTGTTAATGTTCTGATTATACTTCATTCTAGGACTGCTAAATTAGCCAAAATAATTTGTTTCAGATTCTTTATTTTTTCGCTACTGAAAGAATGATACCTTTTTTTTATAAAATTATTGCTATTGTTAATGTAATTAATTCCANCAAACTAGCTAAAAGAATTTGTTTCAGATTCTATATTTTTTAGCTATTGAAAGAATGATACATTTTTATAAAATTAGTGTTATTGTTAATATTGTAATTAATTATAATTAATGTTTCAACAGTCGAACTAGCCAACGTAATTTGTTTCAGATTCTTTATTTGTTAGTTATCGAAGGAATTATAATTTTTTTTATTGAATTAATATCCAGTTACATCGAGGTATAGATTGAATTATACACGTGTAATTATTCTGGTTCGACAATCGTAGTGTTAATTTTGTTCAACGTAATGTATTTTTGAAACGTGTATCGTGTGTATCAGAATAGAAATCAGTTACGAATACTTCTACAACATTATACCTATGAGAACGTAATTTTTAAGAACATGATATCGTAAAAACAATGCATCGAATAATGCTCTTATTCGCGAAATGTCTATGACAGTCGATTCTCCGTTACAAACAAAATCGATTCACAGAAATCCATGCATGAATTTCGTATCTTAAAATTCTCTCAAATTTCTAAATTTCAAAATGAAACTTATTCCTCACTGAAATCCAACCAACGTACATTTATAACCACTTCCACAACCACCGTGTAACAATAAACATCACGAAAACCCGGACACCATGCGACTGGCTCTCGCGTCCAACCTCGGAAACAATAAAAAACACGGGAAGCAACATAACCATGGAAAAGCATCGATCTTGGAAAAACCCATATTTAACGAACTGATGTACACGCATTAATCCACGAAGATCAATAGTTCCTTCAAAGGCGTATCAATCCCGATCCCATGCACATAGGGCGTCCAGCATGGTGGATCGTGTTTACACGGGAATTGATGTTCCGCAGGGTGGAAAAAAAATCGCGCCGCGGTGACAGATGTGAATGGGCACGCGTGACTTTCCATAAGCACGAGGAACCCGCGTCGCTCCCTCTCATCCCCAAAACGTAAAAAAAAGGGAGAAAAAAAAGAGGAAAAAAAGAGAGGATCCACGCGTGTCAGATCGCAAATATGCATATGCAACATCACGCTTGATCATTGATCGTCTCCTCGATGTTTTATCGTTTAACGGTCGGTATCGCGAGTCGTGGCTCTATTTGTAGCAGAAAAGTGCTGTTTTACGAGCCACGCTGCGCGAACTTCGATACATCGAAGTGGCACGCCACGTGCGCATCCGCGGAGCCGTTTAAGCCCAGTGGCTGTAACGCACCGATAACAGTGTGCCGTGGTAGAGGAGAGCAAGAGAGAGAGAGAGAGAGAGAGAGAGAGAGAGAGAGAAAGAGAGAGAGTGAGAGAGGGAAAGGGGGAGAAAAGGAGAATAAAAAAAGAGAAGTTCCGTCGGGCAGCCCTGTCAATTTTAATTGGCTTCACCGAGGCGTGCTAGGCCCTATTCATCGGATCAGTGATATGCAAATGCAATTTAATGACGCGATATTCTGTACGCAGCGATATCGACCGGCTCGACTTTAATGATATCGATGCTTCACGTATATAATAAATTCAATACGCAGAAAGTTTGTACACACGGAATATTATGCGGAATTACCGGGCGGATGTATTCCCGAACAAACGACAGCATTAAACGCGGTTTCCGGTAAAAGTTATAAAACGCTCGGGGACCGACGCGATGAATAGGCAGAGGGCGTAGTTAAGGTCTTGGTTCGATGCAGAGAGAAAGAGAGAGAGAGAGAAAGAGAGAGAGGGGGAGAGAGAGAGAGAGAGAGAGAGAGAGAGATATTACGAGTTGAATGGTTAAGCTTATAGACGGTGGGTGGTGAATTTTTTAATTATAGGCATTTTTATAGTATTAAAAATGTTTGATGTACCATTTTGTAGATCAAATGGCTCGTTTGCGTTTGAAATATTTTTTATCGGAATTATTGGAAACAGTTGAGAAATTGGGATGATTGTTATTCGATTTAATACCTAATTAACGCTGGAACTGCGATGAGAGCGAAAATGACATTTTATATTCACGATTGTTGAAGATATGCAGCTGTTTTTAATAAAACTTATATAGATATTTTATTGAACTACGGTTGCAATTACGTATGCTCTTTTATTTTCATTATATCGTATTAATTAATACCAGTTGCACTGTATTTAGGTATATAGAAAAACTGTTGAAATCAAAGAACTTCTGATTTTGTTGTTCTACGTTAAACTTTAGGAAATTATGTTCCATTCCCTGAATATGGATATGGATTTCTTAGAAATCTAACGATATTAGAAATTATTGGGATTATAAGCTTGAAGTTGTAAAATAATTGTGATCTATGTTTCGCTTTTATATCTTTTATTATTCAAGAAACTCGAGAAAGTATGTTACACAATCCATTTAAACCTCTAATTTTAATCTAATGTTTCAATAAACGTTCGTTCTAGGAATTTGGGTCTTATTAACAATTTATTTATACTTTACATCCTAGATTGATACTTGGAGATACGAGACTTACCTTTCCAACGGGAATGTTTAATTCATTATCAGTTTTCAGCAATAAGAAATTTGCCACAATATTGACCATACTGTAAATTTCTTATTAAAGAATTTTAAGGTTCCTAAAATCCGCTATTTTTCTAATAAGTTGCATCTGATTTACATTCTACTGCAAAGTGGAAACAAAATTGCGTTCAGTTTTGCGTAACTCTAATATTTGAATTATCTGTTAGCTCGAGCATTCTCATACGTAAATGGTTGAATATTATCCCACGCGTAACAAAAGCAACATTCAGTTGCGTAATGAAATCCATAGCTCCGTCAAATGTATATCTGCAAGTGACCTTCAACTCAGTGAAGCCCTCCCACTCTTGGTGCAGACGCATGCCTCATGTGACGCATCGCAGGAAACCGTTTCATTTTGCCTAATGAAATGCTTCGCTGCCATCTATCGTTTCAAAGCCATGGCTTGGCCTAGTTGCGCGGATTATTACGTCCTTTTAATCCATATAAGGTAATAAATTAATTTCAGTTCCTGGAGCTGCATAAGATGGCACAGACGCATTCTTGGAATAAACGCGCAATATGGCTGCCACGGCAATTTATCGCAATGCTCTGCGACGCGTTGAAAAATTCTTTGTCCGCGTATACCCGTGCCCCGGCTAACGCGAAATAATTAGAAATAATTAGATATCGACCTAATGTCGATGACCTACTGAAACTGCAATTATACAACGAGTTATTATCGAGTTTAACAACGGAAGGAAGTGGACGCGAATGCAGCAATTATTTTGATGAATTGTACTAAACCGTACCGCGACAGCTATAGTATTGCATAACAAATGAATTCGCGAACGAAATGTGAACAATGCGGAACGCGAATGCGTATTTGTATTAATTCTCCGGCTAATTTTCGTTGTTTCGCTGAAATCTTCCGTTTGGAAAGGAAAATATTTTCGGAGATCAACTTGCTGCAAAATTTGAACTTTGAGTACATTTAATGACAGTCTTTTATGCGAATTTCGAATTTGAGAAAAACGTTTGATAATTAAAACTGATCGAAATATAGAAAATATACAAATTGCAGTTCGAGTGCAAAATTGTGATTTTTCAGATTCGATATTTATCTTACAAGACGAACCAATGCGTATTTCATCGTTATTTTAAATTTTCGTCGATATTTTATTCCTAAATTTACAGTAACATGTTTACAACATGCCCCAAATATTTATATAGGATATTTCTCATCTAACGAGGAGAGTGCAAGGTCCGTGGGTCATCGTTGTTTTAAATTTTCGTCGATATTTTATTCCTAAATTTACAGTAACATGTTTACAACATGCCCCAAATATTTATATAGGATATTTCTCATCTAACGAGGAGAGTGCAAGGTCCGTGGGTCATCGATTTATTTAAAATTTTGCAAATTGGCAGACTTTATTCCCCTGTTTATGAAAATACACCATTACAGGGATACTCGCAATTAATTATTTTATTTAAAATCTATTATGCATTATTACACACGATAAACCGATACAAAGTAAAAAGGGCATTTAAAAAAATGAACAAAAATTTACCCATTCACCGGTATTCGAACTCCAAATATACCACGTAGGAAATTCACCCCATTTGTACCACACCCAATATGTATTGAATAAATAACCAACGCGAATAGAGATCCATATAAGAAAGTGACGAATCTTTAATTGTAAATATTTAAAAAACTATTGATCGTTTATCCCTGTAATGATATATTTTCATACAAGGGAAAACGAAATCGTTAGTTCTCGTTAATTCTCGTAACGAAAATAATTACTGCAATCGAGAAATATATCGTAAAATTTCTTGTTCTTAAAACGAGTTTTCCTCCGTCGAAAAGACAACGCATCTTTCGACCAGACAATAAATAAACTCTACCGCACGAGACAAAAGATATTGTTTAATTTCCCCAAGCGTATCCCGCTAAAACAAAGAACGAGTTTCGTTCGCGCGAAAACGGAGATTATTCCGAGGGAATAAAATAATTTCGCGAAGATGTGCCGGTGGAATCAGGTATTCCATTATACCCCGGCACCTGCTGCACGTGTTCCAATTTACTTACCCAGAAACGTCAGATTCCCGCGCATTAACATGTCTATCGACAGAGAGGAGAAAACACGTTGGATACCGAGCGAGCACTCGGCTCGCGTGACATCGATTCCAGGCTCGCTTTAGAAAACGAATTTGCAGCGGTCCGCGCGAGGACCAGGTTCTACCGGGTATGCCATTCGAAGGAGAAGGAAGTTCTCATTGTAGAATCCGTAGTAATAAATGTCTAATGTCATTCTTGTGCCACCTCGGTCGACCGTCAGCTCCCTCGCGCCCCTGTCCCAGCTCCTCCAGCAGGCTTCTCGTTTCCTCTTCATCCAACTTCCGGCCTGTCTATCTCTCTTCCTCTAATTATCCCTTATCTATATCTCGGTCCATTTGGTTCGCAACGACGTTATCTCGCCCGCTCGGACTGAGCAGAGACGCCTCCTAATCTTATTACTCAAAGTGTCGGCCAGGGAATGAAGGAGGTTGCAACAGCAGTTTCCCTCCGTGCTGCGTGCTCCTCTCTATCTCTCTCTCTTGCAATCCTCTTTCTATCATTCTCTCTATCGTTCTACCCCGCTCCGTTCTTCCCCGTTGTACCGGCCACCTCTCTCTCCCTGTATCTCTCTTTCTCTCTCCAATGATCCGGTCCTAGCAACCGTCCTTGTCCCGTTCGAAGGCGGCAAGCACTGACATTGAGGGATTAAACCATTGCCAATCCGACTCTAATTACGAGTAACGGATTAGTACGTGTGCAGTGGGAAAGTGGCGGGCAAACGAGGAAACTTTCGTGGACGACTACGTACGGAGAGGATATTGCAAATGTTTGTTCCGTGCTCGGTATATCAACAAGAGAGTTTACAAGGCTCCGCGGAACTCCGAGCGGAAGATAAGATTGCTGATTTCGTATGCGACGTTTGACGGACCGTTTTGTCGAACGTTATGCTAAACGTTTCTCGATATACGGCTGGGAATGGCTGGGAAGAGTGAGCTATGCGATCGTGACGCGTGAAGCTTGCTGGAGAAGGAGAACAGGATAGAGATAGGGTGAGGTTCCCTCGAGAGGGTTGTTTCTCTGAGACGATGCGTTGAGAGGTGGACGAAATAATGACGAGACGTGACTGTTTTTGTTATAATATCGCTAAAAATGAAACTCTACAGGTGAACGATGTCTTCTTCATTTGTTACCGCGTGTCATTTGTTTTCTCCATATTCAACACGTTTTTCTCACCTATGTGGATCCTATCCAGTTCAGACTCTACTCTTATACGATAAATAATCGTATTTTTCCATCGCTTACAATTTATTTCACTATAGTTTTTATAATAGTATTGCTAAAAATGAAACTCTATAGGTGAACGATGTCTTCTTCATTTGTTACCGCGTGTAATTTGTTTTCTCCATATTCGACTCCTTTTTCTCACCTACGTGGATCCAATCCAGTTCAGACTTTGCTCTCATACAATAAATATCGTATTCCTCTATCACTTACAATTTATTTCACCATAGTAATTGTTACAGCGTTGCTAGAAACAAAGTTCTACAAGTGAACGATGTCTTCTTCCTTTGTTACCGCGTGTCATTTGTTTTCTCCATATTCAACACGTTTTTCTCACCTACGTGGATCCTATCCAGTTCAGACTCTACTCTTATACGATAAATAATCGTATTTTTCCATCACTTACAATTTATTTCACTATAGTATTTGTTATAGTATTGCTAAAAACAAAACTCTACAGGTGAACGATGTCTTCTTCATTTGTTGCCGCGTGACATTTGTTTTTTCCATATTCAACACGTTTTTCTCACCTATGTGGATCCAATCCAGTTCAGACTTTGCTCTTATACGATAAATATCGTATTCTTCTATCACTTACAATTTATTTCACTATAGTATTTGTTATAGTATTGCTAAAAACAAAACTCTACAGGTAAACGATGTCTTCTTCATTTGTTGCCGCGTGTCATTTATTTTCCCCGCGTATTGGACACGTTTTTCTCACCTGTGTGGTTTCAATTTAGTTCAAACTCTACTATAATATGATAAATATCTTCTGTCACTTACAATTTATTTCACTATAACTTTGGAACAGTTTTGGTGGAGGACTGAGTCGAGAAAGTAGAGGAAGCAAGTCAAAATAACTGGTTCCGGGTATTTTCTTTTTTATAAATTCGAGATGGTCTGTCGAGATTGCAGGGGGTTGAGTGGAGTAAGTCGATTAGGCGAACTATTTATCACGGGAGATCTCGTCGACTGACTTCATTGCACAGTTTAAGTGGAACGCGTGATTACAGTGACCAGTTGCACGTTGGAACCGAAAATGCGTGTTAAATGGCGCGTGCCTCTTCTACTTTGACCAATTGCACCATTTCTAGTGAGATTACGCACGGTGGACATTAGAGGTTTGTTCTCGCGTTGATTTGATGGATGTGCCTTTGATTAGTGTTGTTTATGTTATATTGAAGTTATAATTATCGCGATTGAAATCGTTCATTGCAACGTTTTCGTTGACTGAGAAAGCTGTTGCTCGCGATTATATGTTAATTATATCGATAAAATATATACGTGTGATAATAACAATAATTGTGTTGTAAATTATGTTCTTGACTCTAAATTGTCAGTTTTCGAATGAACATTTGCAGTTTTCCAATTGTATTGTTGAAAATATGAGTCTTATATGTCATGCTCAATATTATGAAAAGTTTTCTATTGCAAGAAGCTGATAATGTTACATTGCACATTGTAATACCTACTTTATAAAATGACGCATCACGTGAATTTATCATTTCTGTTGAACAGATAATCTCGTAATCTCGAAAAATCAATCTAGGATATAATAAATTATATTATCCCGGGGAAAAAATATCCATTACAATTATATTAGGCTGGGAAAAAAAAAATCCATTTAAAATTATAAAAATACCTGCCTTGAATAACAAAAGATTTAAAAAGATAATATATGTGTCCATAATTATGATAGCAGTCTAAGTCAAAAGTTGAAAAAAGTGAAATTTATTAGTTATTTCACATCACATAATTAATTAAAAAGAAAAGGAAAATATATATTATTTAAACCACTTTGATAATTATAAAATGGATCATAATTATTTTACAATTACAAATTCATAATCCAAATGTATATATCTTAAAAAATGTAGCAGTTCTCTAGTATAGGATCAGTAATGCAGGTTATGGGAATATATGTTCTTTAATGAGACCAGTTACCCTAATGTGGAATATGATAATACTAGAGAATTATTTGCAATGGAGATAAAATAACGAGCATATGCACAAATCCAAAGGAGCACGTGTTTGCACAATGATATTAAAGAAAATTCTGCGGCCTTTGTTCTTCGTTTCTGCAAGGCAATCGTTAATCCTTTGATCTCCTTTGTCGAGTGTGATCCGATTCCAATTTCATTCACGGTTATCTAGAAATTCCACCGATATCGCATTTCCGCAATGTTCCGACGTTATTATCCATATAATTAATAAGAAAAATTTGTTTAATCTAAATTGATATCAAGTAAATGTTTCCGGAGATATATTTAAAATGAAAAGACCCTAGATAACAGGAAATTGTCAAAAAGACCAAGTTTTCGTTATAGTCATTCAAATTATGAATTTTCATCTCGTTACTCTAATTTCAACACTGGATAAAAGAATATCATATATTCGTCAAAATTCCATCGAAATTACGATGATGAGACTCCATGTCAATTATTCCTATTCTCAAATCTCATTTCCGATTTTTTCTCATTCATCTCTTTACAATCCTTCTCTCTATTTCCTTCTTTCTATCATATATTCGATCAAGATTACATTTAATCCTTTGTACTTCGCATTATATTTCAATTTTGTTACCAGCAACTCACAATGCTTTTAAACTCTAAATTTTATTTGAAATTTACTTCAATTGAAAACTAGGGCAATTTAAATAAATAAAGGAAGAAACAAATTCAATTAAATATCAGTTTTATTTACACTATCTTTTGTGTTTTGGAATTTTCATTTGTATGACATGTCGTGAAATAATTTTCTGATATCGAGTCACACTCGACACAGGAGTGCAAAGGATTAAACTACGATGATAAGATTCCAAATTTCAATTATTTCTATTCTCAAATCTCATTTCTAATTTCTCTTCTCATTCATCTCTTCATATTCCTTCTCCCTATTTCTACTTCGATCAAGATTAGATTTAAATTACGATGATAGAACTCCACGAAAATTATTTCTGTTCTCAAATTTCGTCACTGATTTTTCTTCTCATTTCATTTTTTCACAGTTCTTCTACCTATTTCTATATTTCCTTATTTCCATACTTCTGCCTTTTAAAACAAACCGTGATTCTCAAATCTCGACTTTGATTTTTCTTCTCATCTCATTTTTTCACAATTCTTCTCTCTATTTCTATATTTATTTATTTCTATACTTTTGCCTTCTGAAACAAACCGTGATTTTTCCGAGATATTTCATCGAAATCTCCTCGGTTCGCAGTACAAAAACCATGGACCAGACGTTCTTCTGCAATCCTAGATGTGGCAACTGGCAGAACGAGCTCCATCACATCATAAGTCCCCCATAAATACCATCATCCCCACTATATCGTTCCAACAGTGACTGCAATTCAGTGAGACTAAAAGGTACTTGCGCCTGGTTCCCTGGATCCCATCAAAATTCGTAGGAAGCAGAGCGGGGCTATCATCTAGCTAGGTACCCGGGCCAAAGCTCGGCAAGACCAGAGGCAAATTGCCGGTGATTGCAGCCGTTCAAGAACAAAACAGAACGGTTAGTATGCCATTGCGGGGATATATCCGGAGGCCGTGCTCTCCCTCTCAGCCATGGTTCTGTTGCGTACCGGCGACGACAGCAGCAGCGCCAGCGCCGAGCATTTTTGACTAATGGCCCGTGAACGAAACTGTTTGCCGCCATTACCGTAACCCACGGCAGCGGCGTGCAATCTCCAAGGAGAAACCGACGTCATTCCAATCCTCCCGCGTCCTTTTTTCTAAATTCCTCGCTGACCCGTCCGCCGAGCGGAATCGTTCTACCGTATCGAAGATAAGAATCCTCGAACGACCGATCCCGAAGTCGTTCGACCCTCAAAAATCTCGACTCTCGAGTGGATCGACATCCAAGGACCTTCGTGCAGCACCGTCCAAAGTGCTGGCAACACTTTCTTACATCCTCTCTCTAGGAATAAGGGTGGGGCTAAAGGACGCCATGAAACTTTACGAGCGAACTACGTGGCTAAACGAAATACTACAGATACGAGATTTAACTTTACGCCCGGCACACGCGTTTTCCTTCCTGCGTTATGACGCGCAGCTCCAGCGTGAAGGTCAGTTAGGAGGTTAGGAGGTGTCGTAAATTATTCTTCGGATTACGGATTAATTTCCGCGATAGAGGATCTTTCGGAAGGCAGTCGGACCCGGATAGCTGGCCTCTTGTCTCACCCGGGAAACAGTCGATGTACGCGATGTAATCGAGATTTTGTTAAGGACAAGTTGGACAGAAGACTTTTATGCTCTTTTATCTTGCATCAGGCGCTATTGGCTCCTCGAGACTTAACTTTGCTAATCGTTTGCCCCTGTTTTCATTAGTCGAGCGGAAAGGTCTTCTTACCAGGTGGATATTCTACTCTTATCTTTTCGATGTAGACTTTGCAAATATTCTTTCATTCGCTCACGGGTTTAAAAGGATGGAATTATTCTGTTATTGCGACGATTTGTTTCGTGTTTGTAATATAGGACGAAATAATGATAAAATGTGTAAATATGTATCACAGAGTTCCAAAAGTGAAGTGAATAGATAGAAAAAGGCAATATATTATACCACGTAGTACTTGTGATATATATTTGCGATGTACCGATTTATTATTCTCAAATAAATATGTCATATTCAGAGATAAATGTAACTTATAATTTACTATAGGTGACAAGGTAAAATCAGATGACAGTGTTAAACCGAGCACTATTTATTTTTCTATATGTGGAAAAGTTGAGTTTTGTCATTTCCAAAAATCATGAATGTATAAATTTATAAGTTTAATAAGATCTAAATTTCGAGAAGGATTCGGTCGGTCAGTCGTTATGGAGAAGCGCTTGAAAAAACATACTTTCTTATAATAAAAGATTTATATGAGAATATATAGATCATAATTATTTCACAATTACAAATCCAATATCCTAATACTAAAATATTAATACCGATATGTATATCTCTTGTTACCTTAGGCATGTCATGAAACTATCAAATGACAAATAAAAAAAAAAGTATAGTTCGGGGATAATTTTGAAAATTTCGTATGTAAATGTTGCAGTGTTGTATTTACAAGATTTCAAACGTTTATAATAGTATTATTATACTAATTCGTTAAAAAAATATTTCGAACACTATAATAATTCTATAGTAGATCGAATTCTATCGCTAAATTACTCACTAACCATAATCTTTCCGCAATAAGCATAAAACATAGGCATTTCTTCAATCCAAATGATAATTAACACATTCGCGTCGGCTCATTTCCGGCCGAATGTTACGCGCGTAATGAGGCAAATTCGCGTAAATTCGCGGGATTCATGAAATATACCTAATGACATCTCTGAAGAGAAGTTGAAACATTTATCCTGTCCCAGCCGTTTATTTTGAAACCGAATTCTGACGAACGAAATCCCGCTTATACAAATCGCTGTAAGAGAAAACTAATTAAATTACGCAAACAACGACCGATTAAACATGCTTAAAATTCACATATAGTATAGTTCAAACTAAAGGATACCTGGCCTAACTTCTATAAATATTGTTACAAAAAATCAACGTTAACATCGTCATCTACTAATTATAAGATCCACGATTGATAATTGAACTGATTTTGTATTAATCTGACAGTTGTCCAATATTTGTATAATGATTTTTGCTGTATTTTTGTAATTCGTTCTCCTTTTCGATATGTTATTTCGTACTACAACAGATGAGTACTGTAACAGTGATTTTTTGAAGAAAATATTTGAATAATTTATTTAGGTTTAGATCTCCTATTGTGAGCTTCTCTTTGACATGTTGTCTCGTACTACAAATTCTTATAATAGTGATTTTCTTTAGGAAAGCATTTGAATAATTTAAATAGGTTTAGATTTCCTATAGAGACTTTCTTTAGAGACATATGTGAATAATTTAAATAGGTTTAGATCTCCCATAGTGGTTTTCTTTAGGAAAACGTCTGAATAATTTAAGTAGCTTTAGATCTCATATATTGATGACTCAGGCTTTCAGAGATCGATCCTGACCAAAAATGAAGATGTCATAAAATCACTTGTACGTGAACGTTACGGGTCGGGGTAAACTCGTTTCGTATGATGCATGGTGGTCGTAACGACTTGCGACGAAAATTACGAGCAAGGGTTTATCGCTGAGCTTTACCCCACCGATGGTCAACGTTAATCTCTGGCTTGTTTCGCGCTGACTGTTGAAAGTTGTCGCGATGTTGCATTGCGTTTCCCGATAACGCGTCACGTGCTACTCACTGCACTCACGGTCTCACGTGTTGCGATAAACGTCCAACGATTAATCGGCGGGCTAAACGTCAATTCCGGAATATAGAAATTACGAAGCGTATGAAATGGGAAGGAAAAAACAATTGCGTCTGTTTGCTAAAAAGCACGAAACACGAAGCGAGTATGCTTGATTTGGTCGCGATATTGATATATCCGTGGTATGTGTTGTCCACGATTTTTCTTGATTAAAATAGATGACACGATTATTATTAACCTCTTAAGGTACAATTTGATTCTGAGAAAATGTACGTGGAGAAAGTATTTCGATAATTTCAGTGAGAATTGCGTGATACAATTTTTGGATTTTTGGAAGGAAATTTTAGGAATTTTCAGTATATTAAAAAGAGTTTAGACTTGTTATTGTAAAGCATGAGATTAAAAATTACGTAACTTGTTATAAAGCGAGAAGTTAGATTTGAAATTATTTCAGAGTCTTGTTTCTATGCCAATCGGAAAATTTCGAATTTTTAACATAGAATAGGATAATCGATAGGGCGAGTTAACAAGATTAAAACGCAATTTATCAAAATTAATACTAGAAACGTCCATCTAAAATTCTGTAATAAAAAATATGTAATGTATCATAGTCAAAATTTAGCATCAGAGTATGTCACGGAATTTTCGACGACTAATTATCTAAATTGGACAATTACGCAAAATTATTTACAACACGACGAAGCTCCCTCGTTTTTCGTGACAGCTGCAAAATATTTTATCAGTTTATTTAAACCATCGCTACGCCGTATTTTCCTTTAAATATGAGATATACACATTTAATATACAACTGCTGAACTAATATACAGACTTTGATCGATGATGCGATTCAATTAGCGAAACTCGCGATTCGACATATTATTCATCATTTCCACGATCTCGTATGTCCATTATAGAAGTTAATATGATCGATATATTTCTAAACTCGTCGGATCGCGGAGAAAAAAAATAATTCGCTCNTCGCTCGAGAGTGACGAATAGTGCCCGGGGGAAAAAAATTCATATATAATATATATATTTTTATACATAAACGAAAAATGCGTGTATAAGTAATACAAGGTAGAGGTGGTGTAAATACGTGCTACATAGAATTTTGATAATATGCTATCAATGTAGTTGGAAGGAGCTGAAAGGTCGTCTGGCAGTCTGTGAATGACGGGTCATTTCCACCTTGGGACGTCAGCTGCTTCCTGCAAGACCATCGGGTTCTCCTCATCTGAGGCCAACCTGCAGCGCCACCTATTCCTAACCTCAACCCCCCAGTATCTCTTCAGGGGCGATTTTACGGACGGTTCTTAATCGGTTTAAAAGTTTCAAACGACCAGTATTTAAAAATGACGATTCTCCGTCCGCGAGATTAATTTTAATAATATTACCAATTATTACTGACCCAGTTCCGATGTTCCATTTGATAAAAAGTTCATGGCAGAATATTAATACGAATGCACCGTACAGTGTGCACGAATATTTCTTTATTCCTAATTACCTGATATTAATTTTATCGCGCGATTCGTTACGCGTAATTGCAGTCTCTTTGTTTAGACATCGATAATATTTAGCTTGGATGTTAAACGGCAATTTTCTGACAATAAATTAATCCTAATTAATACTGCTATTCGATGAGAATTTTGTAGAAGAATATTAATTGAGACCGACTGTCTACCGAATATTTTTCTTCATTCTCGATTATTCGATATTAATTTGCAGCTTCTCTGTTTAGATCTAAATACTTTGAAATTGAACCTCGGATGACAATTTTATGACTATGAAATTAATTTCAACAATATTACTCGTACTACTGACCCAGTTCTTCTTTAGAAGAATATTAATGCAGTCGTGCTATATACTACATAAATCCTCCTTTATTCCAATTTTATTTGATGACCTATTATCTCTCATTATAACTTCTTTGTCCGAGTATTACAATTTTTTAAATCGCGTATTCTAAATCTTAAATTAAATGTAGCTTCGTCAGATGTAGCTTATAACTACACTCGCTTTGTCTTCGCTTCACCTTTATCGCTATATTAATAAATTTTCCAAAGTTACCTTTTTCTAAATGAATCGTAATTATTTCCACCTTCCAAAGTGTGAAAATAGACCTAAATACAAGATATTATCGAACAATGCATCGTACATTCTGTATTAACAATATTTATTTGCATACGAAACGAATTCATTTCGGAGTTAATTATTCGAAAATAAAAGAAAGAAAATTGTGAAACTGAAACGCGGCGTGGTGACGATATTTTTAACGTTATTTCGAATTTTATAAACGGACCCGAAGTCGTAACATACGTAAGAAGTGGGCGTAAAAACTTTTATCCCTCTCTCCCTTTTTTTACTAACCGAATTCGTGTAAACCTCTCTATACGTTTACCTACATGTGGAAATAAAATTCCGAGTAAAACCGGTTAGGGCACTAAAACGTAAATTCACCAAAAGCGGCTTTTTCTCAATGTTTTCAATGTTGGACGTGACTAAACTGCAAGCGCTTCTTATCAAATGCAATCAAGCAAAATTTTTATAGCTTCGTGCTTTAGAAGGTACGTTGGAAGGTACCGCGTTATCGATTTTATCCGCTGGATATTTCTCGGCAGGTACTCAACCCCTATCTCCTGTTAACCTCTTATGCCAGCATCTGCCCCTTTTTTCGGCGCACAGGGCCCATCCCACGAGTCGCCTTTGTTTTATCAGAGTTGCAGTTTTATATATTTCCTCCCTGTTTTCTTTCCCGGTACTATTTACATTTAATTTATGTCAACCATTTTTCTTTCCGCGACGTTTTCTTCTCTTTAAGGAGGTTAACTTTTAACCGGCTATAGTATCGTAATGGTCATATTATACAGCGACTCGCGGAGTTATTTGTACTATTACGGTATTTCTCAATGATGCAAATTCCGAAATTTCTCTCAATGGAGCTCTGATTATTTCATTGAACAAAACTGAAGGTTAGGATTTTTATTATATATTCATTACATTCCATTGTTATTTTGCAATAAAATTTGTTGCAATTGAAAGCTTGTTCGACATGACACGAACTTTTATTGAAAAAGTTTCTGCGTTTCTATTGTAAAAGAATTGCAATTATTCGAGTGACTCATTGGGCGTGAATAATTATGTCAGGTATTTTTCATTTCTACGAATTCTTTTTGTATATTACAACGAATTTGAGTCTAATAAAAATAGGTAAATTTGATTTAAATACCAGAAGGAATAGAGTATAGAGAAGAATATAAATAAGAGAAAAAAAAATTTAATATCTGAATTTAATTATTATTATATATATATATATA
>NIJG01000089.1:10948-25630 GCA_002201625.1 Euglossa dilemma | reverse complement strand
AAATTTTCTGTCGAAATTCAGCGATCCGTTAACTTTTTGAACCCGAATATACACATACGTGTCTCCTTCGATATTTTTCGTTGCAAGCAAGTTGATTTTTCCTATCATGTCAAGTGTCATCTTTACGCGAAAACAATTCGTCATCGTTCCAAAATGATCGAACATAATGTATTCGATCGGTTTACCCGGTTCTTCCTGTACACACACCCTCGATATCGCTCGACGATGCTCGAAAGACACTGCAGCGGCATCTAGCGTGGCGGTAGTTCACCGCACTTTCATCAGAGGCCGTGGCCAATGGCATTGTTCGACAAACAGTAATTCATTACATTCTATGACTGCGCGAGATTCGAATGCATCCCTGGCCCATCGAGAACTTCGAGGAAGCTACACCCCCGCGTCTTCGGCGCAGTTCTCTTCTCTCTTCCGGGCCGAAGAGGGCGAACGTTGCCCGGCATACACGCCGCGCGAGAAGTTTCGCCGGAACTTTGCCGGGGAACTTCGAGTGCCCCGCTGACGGTGGCGCATCGCAATCATGACCCGCTTCCAGACAAATTGCCGCGATGCATCGGGAAACACGGAAGCTTTCACGGAGTGCCGGGAAAACAAGTGGTATCGGCGTCCTTGAAACCGGCCACGGTAAATCGGCCTGTCGCGTCGCACGCTCGGTTTACCGATCTCTTCTCTTATCCTTCCTTGGCCGACCGGCCACTTAATCGCGCGATATCGATCTCCGGCTAGATCGCGGTTCATTTGCACGGGCTCGGCGATTTCGTTTCGAACGGATCATTTGTTTATCGCCGGGGCCATTAATGACTACGGTTCAGCGTTAATTTGCCGATGCTACAAAGAGGACTCGAAACGAAACAGCGGAACGACGATTATCTGGAACCGATTTATCGGATTTCGGGTTCATTAGATGGTCGATTGTCTGGAGAGTAACCTGCCGGTGATCGATGGCCCGAATATGCTACCGGGGGTTCTTATCGGTGTTCCTTGATTTGTTTTTATGTTCGCGCTGATCGGTGCACGGGTTTCGGGGTAGCGAGTATTTACTCTCCTCCGGGTTTTCAGATTTTTCCGGTCTCGTTGATTTTTTCCGACGGGGTTGCTCTCGGAGTAGTTAAAACGTAGAGATTTATAAATGGATTTGCAAATTTTTGTGATTAATGTAGACTATATATGGAGAATTAAATTTGCATGAATTAAAGACAGAATTTGATAGTAGATTATTAATCGGCCATTTTATTTTTGACAGCTATCGAAAATATATAGTAAGAGTTTGATTCCTCATCGACAACTTTCTTAACTTTTTGCGCTGTGATGTAAAAAAAATTGCACAAATAAAAAGATGGAATTCACGAATTTATTTTATACATCAATTAAATTCGGGAGCTTCTATCGATATTGACAATTGTATTGACATTTGCGAGTAATATCGCGGTGAGTGTAAATAAAAGGATTGTATGAATAAGAGGATGAAATTCATGAATTGAATGTTTTCTAACACTCTTCATTCTCAAGTTCTCTGATTTAAAAACATTCAGACACAACTATCGAAGATTTATTGTAGTTATTCGTTCATGAATTAATTTGCAACCAATCTTCTCCTACACGTTGAAAACTCTAGACTCGAGTACTGTTAGTGACTGAAAAATTAACAGATGGAAGTATTCATTTCTGATTTGACACTTATTCGTCATTATATCCTCTGTTCTCTCAACTTTCCCGTGACCAAAGTAGCTCAACATAAATACCATCATTCCAACAATACTTTATTCAATCTTCCCTTCCTACCTCTCTAAAGCTCCACCCGAATAATCGATAACCTGCCTCCTATTATCGATTTATTGAACCGTGTTATCGCCGAGTTTATCCGGATAATCGACGTTCTGCTGTAATTATCGGCTTAAAATTTCATGGGGAAGCGTATTCATCAATACTTTATTCGCAGGAACGTTGGTAGCTTAGAAGAAGCTGCTGCTACGACACTATCCTCTGTTTCCATAGAAAGTAAAAAGAAAAAGACAGACTAAGCACGTGTCTCTAGGGAGAACCTCGTCTCTTGTTGAAATGAATCCACGTACACCGTAAATCATTAAACTGGTTAATAGATTACGCTTATTTCGATAGTTAGAAAAGACTATAATATAAGAAAAAGGATTTATCACCTGCAGAAAATTTCATCGCGTTAAAATAAATTCCATAAAGAGAATATGATTAATCAAAAGTCTATTCTAATTGTTTAGAAAATTTCCGATGAATATGGAAGTGAATCATACATAGTCTGATCATAGTCTGTTTCAAGATCTCCTAATGATTTAAAAAATTAATTACAACACCACTATAAACTTAGTGCAAGTGTTTTGGATATGATATATTCCACGCATCGTTGGGTTATTTTAAATTTCTCTTTGGAGTAAAATTAAATGGCGACTGAGGCTCTCGAGTTCAAAAAGTTAAAGACGGTCCTTCTTTCTCTCTTTCCTCAAAATAGAACGAACCACCGTGTTTCTCACTCACCACTCCTCACTTCAGTTTTACCGGTAACCAGAATTAACTTTTATCTACAATTCATGCTTCATATAATAAGATAGAAGAAAAGCAAAATAGTGTAGGAATTGTTGGGAAACGAAGACTTTATAATAACAAAAATAGTTTATTTAAAATGATAACTAGACGCTTAACATATAATTTACATGACGATCGACTACTATTAAATGAATACCGAATACTGAAAACCGCCTTACAATTGAAACTCTTATTGCACTGACTTACTTCAAACTTAAAACTGCTTTAAATCTAAGCTGGTCTTCGTCCTTGCCCTTCTATTTAAATCTTTCATTCTATCTTCTTTTATACAGATTTTCCTTCTCATCCATGCATTTCCCATGCCTCCTGGACTCTATCTTAAACATTACTTTCGTCCTGGGTCCCAAAGATTCTTGTGACATTTATTCAGGGCCTCATACTCATTCCATTCCCACAATAGAAAAGATAATTATATTCATCGCAGATGTCAACTTAAACAGACATTCTGATCGCCAAGCAAAGATGCAAAAGCGGAAGACAACAGATCTGGCTAGAAGTGAAACATATCAATGGTTTGATTGTTTCAAAAACAATCAAAATCGTCCAGAGAGACCGCGGTCGTTACAACTAGCGACGCGTAGCGTCGAGAAACGGATTCCAAAGGAAGATATAAGGAGAACCAGATGAAGGGAAGAGGGAAAAAAAAAAGAAAACGGTGGAGGGGACGTTTGTGAAATAGGTATTCAACGTCTTGCGAGTAATTGGATCGCGCAGCATTCGTCTTATCCGATGAGAATTTATTATTCGAATCGAATGTTTTGAGGAAGCTTCTTGTTTGCCGACGCCGGTGCACGGCAGACTCTTCGACGATTGCTAATCCTTTCTTTTCAAATCCCTCCCGCCCCTGTCTTCCTTGTCGAGTGCCTGTAGATTTAATGAGCGGTGAACGGAACGTTCACGAAAATGGAATAGCGATGTTTAAGGTCAGAGGGGACCACCCTTGCTAAATATTCCGTTCGTCGTGGAATCCGCTGAACTCGGGCTTCCTGCGTCTTGGAATATGTTACGGGAAGGAAAACGGAAATATCGGATTGCTTTGAGAATTTCGGGAACACTTTGCTATTTTAAATTCTCCTAACTTATATAGCAGATGGTTGCATATTATACACGCGATGATATTTGCTGTAAGATGACTTGGAATTTCTGTGAGATAAAATTATTTGTGTTCTGGAGTATGCTGGAATGAGAGTAATTTGTAAATTTAATGAAGATACTGGTGGTTCAAGTTATACTTATTTAATGATATTAAGTCGGATAGTTCTAATTCATTTTATTGTGACAAAATTACTAGATGTAGATAATGTATCAGTTTTACCAAGACTGTCAGTTAAAAAGCTAATGTTGAGTTTCACATACCTTTCACAAGTATGTACATATGTTACTGTAAATGTGATTAATCCGGTGATTAAGTTTGTATTAATTATTAAATTCAAATGTCAATATAATATATCTAAATAAGTAAACTTAAAATAATTCATAATTTGTTATAGTAGCAATAAACGTTACTTAGGAAAATAGTTTCTTCTCTAAAACATGGGTTTAGTTTGGTTTTGATATGCAACTGGAATTGTATAAACTCACCGGTTAATTTGATTAATATTCAAAAATTCATCGTTTTTTCTAAACTTAGTGGTGATTGTAACACATTTACCGTAACATGTCCAAAAATATTAATACTACCAAAATATAGTCTATTCTGAAGCAGTCAATTATCTAAATCATGGTTCTCTAACCGTTGCTTATTTTTTTTTACCTGTCCCAAAAATTCGAATTTATAAAGAATATTCTCATTTCTATTTACTTCTGTAAATTAATTTATAATTCCTTTAAAAAAAACTGGATTTCGAGTTATAATATCAGGTAATATAAATCCCATTAAAAAATTCCGATCTAAAACATAAATTATCTTACTTTGATATTATTCAATAGTTCCTATATATCGAAAATTTGGATCTAGTTAAAAACATACGACGAATTAACAAATTTTTACATTCAATATCGTCTAAACTAATAAAAAACATAAATAATATGGCGGTTCCAGTGAGACGGAACAAAGTGAAATCACGTCGAGTTTAAAAATCATTATACCACGAAAAAACTCGAAGGACCTAATCCGTGTTCTCCAACGGTCTCCGCAGGCATTACAAATTCCACGCAAAGATAATTATCCCCTGCATCCCTATTCTCCGTTGCCCAAAGACCGCCCCCTAATCCGGCGAATATTCCCTTCCGAATCACCTCTTAAACTGGCATCCGAAAAACATAATCCAACTGCGCGGCGAAATTCTGAGAACTACAACGGAAATCCTGCTCTCGACCGCTTGTTCCATCGAACGCGGCCAAACGATCCGGCCAGCCTGATTTTTCCCCCCCGCCGGGAAGGGTTGAATCGCGCAGACCCCGAGAGCCGGGCCCGCGGAGTTTCGCCGTGGCTGCATTTCGTCAAAATAAACTTAAATTCATGGCCGATGGTAACTCGATAATGAAAGCATTACGCAACTGCGCACGATGCGCGATCATAAACGGAAAGGGAAGAGCACGGGGAGGGTGGAAAAGAGAGGCGGGAGGGTAGTCGGTGGAAAGAGGTGGGGAAATGAGAGCAGAAGGACGAAAGGGTGAACGTTGGATCAGAGGGGGTTGGCGGCGAGGCGAGAGGGAGGAGGGAGTGGGAGAGAGACAGACAGAGGGTCTGTGCGAGAGATATAAAGCACGGGAAGGGGGAGGAGGGGGACGGGGGCGAACCAGGGAAATGCGTTATCGTCTGCAGCCAGCTGACAAATCGAAGGTAATAGGGCCGAGCGGAATTCTGCGTAGCAGAACGACCAAGAGCACTGCATCTAGTAGGTACGTGGCTACATACGTACATATGTACCACGGCCGACCGGCGCGCGGATCTGCGCATGTCGGCATGTATGTGCACGTACTATACCGTGATTATGTGTATCGCGCAGATGCGGCCGCGTATATACACGCCTCGCGCCAGCGTGGCTGACTATTCCTAGGCCGACGCTACTGAAACACGCTCGCGCTCATAGAGCGCGCTGCCGACCAGCGGGAACATTTAACGCTCATTGTCTTCGGCTCACGGCCGCAGGGATGGCTGTTCCCAATGTCGTCCAGAGGCTTTAATTCGGTGGTAAGTCAGAAGGGGTGGTCGGATGTTGATAGGGTTGCCACGCGGTCGTGTGAACCGTTCGGATTTCCCAGCTGGATTTTTCGTTTTTACCCGGTGTTCATGTCGTTGTATTTAGCGGTTTTTTTAAGTGTTAGTGTTTCGTTATCGATTCTGGTATTGATCCGTTGTACGAGGTGCTCCTGAATAACGTGTAACAACGGACTCGACTTTCTTATGGAGAAATGAGGGGAATGAAATACTATTTTTTTTCGATTTTCACTTCGTTTTCGGGATAATCGAGTTTGAAGGTTCACTTCACTTTATAATTTCAGCGATTCTATCATTAATAATAAGGAACATACCCTGTATATATTCCACCAATAGTGGAATACTTAACTCTCCATTAATATATATGGATATATAGGTAGAGAGGGTAGATCTGACAAGTTGATACCAAAGGTTCAGTTTTAAGTCTGAAATTCGATAGGCATGTGATTTTGTAAATGATTTTATTTTTGTGTATGTTCACTTTTTAGTATTTTACTTTTCAGTCCTGTTCTTAATCTGGGTTTTAAGTATCTGTTATTGTGTTTGGATGACGGTAAATTTTTGCATTTAGTATACATCCAATAGTACTTTTTGCTTTTTTGAATGGGGAGAGGGATTGTTAATTATTCCACTGTTGATTGAGCTCTTAGATATTTGTTACTATCAGAGCAAAGAATATTTGGTGGGTCTAACAAGGATGTTCGAAACTGAATATGTTCGTGATTGCCTGGAAAATGAATGTATTTTGTTACATTCAATAGAGTATTTTTCTTTTTTGGGGAAGAAATTAAATGTTCTTAAATATTTGCTAAAAACTTTATTTTATTTTACATGTATGGTATTAAATAAGAAATTTCAAATTGTTCGTCCATTGATAAAATATTGTTTAAACTATTTTCATTCACCATATTATTATTTCGTTCTTGTATATTTATCACGATTTGAATACTGTAAATATTTCCATATGTCATATTTACATTTTGTATAAACTTATGAGAGGTGCTATTCAATTTATCAATCTACTTTTAATCTTCGTTTTGAATTCTTGCTGTAAAATAGCTTTTAGGAGATATTATCGAAATATAGAAATCTGATTATTTAATCTTACGCCTTATCATCCAAATCAATGTTCACGTTTCATACGAAACGAGACACAATTTTAATATGCAGTAACAAGTGTGTGCACAGGAAAAGAATAAATTTCTCACAGATTTATTAACGGAGGATTGATTCGGCGAGATATAAAGGAAGCGAATGCCGTAAAATTCATACGCATAAGAAGATAAATCTCGGATTCTTCAGCAGATCCGTGTCTACTTCCCCTAATTTAAACGAAATTTAAACGAACCGGAAAATCTCGAATCTCTCCGTCGCGAAACGAATTATATCCAGATAGAATTATTCCCTTTTCGTGTTTCGATAGATTGAAAGCATTGTTCAAAACAAAGCGCACTATCATACATACCAAACGATACACGGTGTACACATCTCCAACAGACTACTATCGAAGTAACATACATTTACACACTTTGGCAATGAAAAAAAAGTCTACTCTTCGACTTTTCGAATCTCGAAGTCTCGACAAAATTNCGCACTATCATACATACCAAACGATACACGGTGTACACTTCTCCAACAGACTATTATCGAAGTATAATACATTTACACACTTCGGCAATGAAAAAAAAAGTCTACTCTTCGACTTTTCGAATCTCGAAGCCTCGACAAAATTCCGTCTTCGTTCCACGTACGCGTTCCCCTCGAAAAGAAAAATTTCCACTCGTCGATACCCTCCTGCCCGAAGACCGAGCTCAGCGTGGAAATTAGCCTGAACATCCGATCGAATAGCCAGCGGAAGGAAAATAGCGAGAAGACCGTTGGAGAAACGGAAGAAAAATCAAGATTCCCGCTTGGAACGGGGTATCGTCGTAGGCCGAGAGCCGGTGGTTGAGGCAATTGGCTACTTTAACCTCCGCGGGAACGAGAGAACGTAAGGATCCACGGAGCGGCTGGTTCCACCCCTGGCCGCAATCCCGGTAGGGCATTGCAGCATAGAGCAGCGAATAACTGTAGCCCGTACAAGCGCGACGACGCGGCATCGTGCCAGGAGCTGGTACTCTGGCACGACCCACGACCCCCGCATTTTCCAACCCAGGTTCTGGCATAGGCCGCGGCACTAGGCCGACGCAAGCCATCGCCAATGAGTGCATGTCTGGGGCGGAGCATGGTCGACACCGAGCAGACGCGATTTCGACCTGCCTTGTACCTTCGCGCTCCGTGCGCCCGGTTCGTGAAAAAAAAGGGAGAAAAAAAATGCGAAAGAGGCGAAAAGACCTCTCAGAAATTAATTATTACCTGCCACTTTTACCTTCTAACACTTTCTCCCGCGTTGGACATTTTTATCCCTGGCCTCTGTGTACCTGTTGTTCCGCGACCGTGTCATCGAAACGAAATTCGTCCCGAGAAACGACGACGACTCGACAACGCGATGAAATCGCGGAGATTATCCAATTTTCATCACCGCCTGGACAAGCTTGGCTTATCATCCACCGGCGTGTGACAGTCAATCGAGCTCGCGTTTCGTTGGTTCGTACTACTAGTCGCGACCACGACTGGCGGTAGATCTTTTCCTTTCCCCGTCTCGATCTTCTCGTTTAGGGGAACTACCACCGAGCGTGAAAGTGCATTCGTTCTGGTGTCGTCATCGGCGTCGGCGGGCACAGACGTGACCTACTTGCGCTATTGACCTGTTGGTGATGCTGGTGGGCGAAGTGTTGAAAGGGGAAACGCGGATAAGAGGGAGAAGGCCGTCCAGGTGAAGGAAATGGTGGAGGATACCGGGTCGGTGGGGACCGGAAGAGGGGCGAGGGGCCAGGGGATGGATGCACTTGACGCATCAGAACACGGAGAGACCGAGCGACTGCCGCATGCGGTCCCAGCGCGCGCAGCCTACTACTCATCCTAACCATTCACTGGTCTATGTACGCGCATCTACACGGCCCTCTGTGCAGGTGTATGTATACAGGGCTCTGTATTATGTACGGATCGTGTGTGTACACGGGGTTGCGTGTATATTGCACTTTCCAGAGTTCTTCTCCCCTGAGGCATGTGGGATCCTTCTTCCTCGAGGACTGACCAAACTGTCGTGAATACTACTGCCGTTCTTTTTGGTGCCGTCTTCCGAGTCCAATCGCCTCGTACACCGGGATCACGTGACGAACAGATACGGAGATTTGTAATACGTTGAACCATGTATTGTTTTAATAGTCAAGATGGGGCAGGGGAATTTTGTGGTATTCGTAATCGTAGATTTTAAGATATATTTATGTAAATCGATGTTTCAGTTGGACGAGTGTGGATGGAATATCTATATGAGCGAATTTAGGATGTTATGAAAGAACGAACATACGTGTAGTGAATGAAGCTTATGAAAGGGAAAAGGACAAATGAGAGAGTTAAAATAAATAAATAAAATTTGAACAATATGTCATCTATTATTAATAAATGTATGGTAATGGATTCCGATTTGAGAGTATTTTATCGTTTATTAACTTATCAGTGATTGTTCTACAAATTTTGATATTGATTACGAATAGGAAATTTTTAAATCTTTGTCACTTCTCGCGTTTATTTAAGATTAGGAAATTTGAGAGTTAGTAA
Source organism: Euglossa dilemma (assembly GCA_002201625.1). NCBI lineage: Eukaryota > Metazoa > Arthropoda > Insecta > Hymenoptera > Apidae > Euglossa > Euglossa dilemma. Next base: position 16,215 of record NIJG01000089.1, on the reverse strand, counting down.
ACCTGGCGTAAAGGATATTATTAGATTTATAGAGGTGGCAAAAAATTTAGAATTATTTTTCCAGTTGGAATCTTCTATTAATTTTAGAAGTAATTTAAAACTTTCACCGTGGAAATTTCAGACCGTATTTTCACTTATGTCTACAGCTCAATATTATTAATTTAAAATACAGATTTCGAACTCATTAAATTAATCCTTCCTTTCCTTTGGTATATTTTTTAATCGTATAAAACGCAAACACTAGCGATTTATCTCGAGCACCATTCTTCCTAATTACACACTAATAATAGTTCCGTAAAAATGGCATAACCTTAATTACCGTCTCTACTCGATACAAGTATCCTAATTACCAGCCTTATTATCGAGTATCCATTGTTTCCCCGTAATATTTCCCCCGCCTAACGACCTCATTTCCCATCAGTCACAAAGGAAAACAATCGTAAGGTAATTTCCGGCCGGTTTGACGCGGCAGTATCTTTGATAGCATACTTCGGGGCCGTTAACGAGAACGACGGTGCGTCGAGGTGGTATTCAACAGGGCCTTCCTAAAATCTCGCGAAGCGGAACGCGGGTATTGCGATAAATTAATTTCGCGTAGCATTAACGCGACTCGATATACGGGCTAATTAAAGCTTTTAGCGGGACGTTTTATATCGTTTTAAAGAACTGGCGCTACGTTAAAGCCGCGCAACGTTATCACGCCGGGTATATTTTTTAATTGGACCCGCGACGGCTGCGACGATGAAAGAGCCTGCTGCCTGATCCTCCAGCCCTCTTTGCTTCGCCTCTGTCGAATCGAGGATCATCTCGTAACCGAATCCGTTGGATCCCGGTTCGTTTCTGATGACGAATAGGCACAGCCTCCCCTGGCCCCTCCCTTCGAGCGACCTCCGACGAGACCAAACCCGGCAGAGATCGAGGGGAACGTTTCCGCGACTTGGCTAGAAATTGCTCGCCGGGAGAAGGAAATTGAAATATTCGCCAAAGCTTCAAATTGATTCGAACGATCGATCCCGCGGCATTTAAATTTACAAGGTTTAATAAGCCGCGCGATTGCCGGGCGATAAGGATTCCAGCGCCGGCGTCGTTCCCGGCGTGGCAAAGAAGGGAATAAATGCTCCGGAGAAATTTCACCTCCCATCAGTTTCCAGAACGTGCCAGGACGCATCAGCTGCGTGGGATTTCGATGGTGAGTCACTTCCTTAACGTCGAACAAATGTGTCGGGACGTGAGAAGAGAGGCTGCCAGAGCCGGCAGAGTAGGAGAAACAGGCTGGTAGACGGAGAGAGAAAGAGAGAAAGAGAGACGAGGAGAGTTGATCCGGAGATCTGTAGGTGGTGGGCGGAAGGGTAGTCACATTGGGTGGAAAAACTCTGGGCTGGCAGGAGGGGCGGACGGGGGTGGCTGGTGGAGACCGAGTCGAAGTTCTGGAAGGAGGAAGAACGTGGTGGAAGAGGAGTGCAAGACTTCTCAATGGAGTGAGGGATAAAAAGCAAATACGTTTCACTCACTCGCGTTTTCCGTTAGCAAATTCAATCTCGTCGGGAGTCCCTTTAACATTGTGCCTGTAATAGGGAGGATGAAGAGGGACTAAAGGGGAGGTTGAGGTGTGAGGAGTGAACCGTAGGGGGCGAAAGGTGGAAAGGATGAGGGCAGGGGGCAGGTGTCGCCCGTATAACGACTTTATCACACCCTCCGATTTTCCCCCTTTATCCTCAACCTTTTTCACCTTCCTAACCTAGCACACAGCTCACACCTCAGCGGCGACTATTATCGACTTTGACTGAGCCCTGAGTCGGTTCACCTTTAAGCTAGCCGACTGAAGCCACCCGGGGTTTGTTTGAGCGGATAATGCAATATCCATCCTTTAGCGAGAGGAGCCAATAAAAGGTGGTGGCCCATCCGTTCGGAAGTTGAAGGTTTTTTTAACCTCCTCCTCGAGGCTGCAAGGTTGCTTCGCGATACTTTCGCTAATTTTCCCAGCCGAGTCCGGGGGTCAGGTGCGTGTCGGCGGTCTCAAAGTACCCTGGAACCCCAGAAGTGCCGGGACAATTCGATAAGATGCCGGAATCCCCGAAAATTTCGGCAACTGCTCGGCAATATTCGCCAATGTATGCAGTCACGCGTCGGATTCGCTCAGAACCTCTCGTTAACCTCTCGAACTGCGATTTAATTATGCAAACTTGTAGATCGAGGAAGCTGTTTTGCTCCGTCCCTGTGCAATTATCTCGTATCACGCGGGAAAATCGCAGATCGAGGAAACGTTTAGCTTCGGTTAGCTCCCGTTCCGATTTATCGAATGTGAGAATTGCGAATATGAAAATGTCACGTGTAATTCTCGAATGGATTTTCACGAAAGTTTCTGGAACCCGTCCCGATATCGAGAAGAAATTCCCGAAGACTAGACGGGAGATTTCGGGTTCCCGTCACGGTGCACGGTACACGCCTAGTGTATATATGTATTTTCGTTTTGGCAAACTTCTGGGTCAACGATGGCACACCCTGGCTGCTCGAGACTTTGGTCAACGTTAATAAGACGTACACGGAGTCCCGGGTAAATCGCGGAAAGGAAAATATTTGTCGGATCCATGAGAGGTCGTGTTTGATGTGACAGCGCGAGGAGAGGAGCGGAGTTTGCGGGGTTTCTTCGACGACGGGAATGAATTTCGCTGGCAAGGAAGGGAAGAAAAATCGGCAAAGTCAATAAAGTCAATTAATAAAAACTAACTTGCCGTGGATCCGGCTAAAGGGGCAAAGGTGCGTTACGAGAGGCCGCCACCGCCGCCATCCCCGATCAGGTAGAACAGAGATGGGCTTTCGGCTCGTTAAAACTTGCCTTATTAACATTTTTCATGCGCGGATGCCTCGCGGAATGTTGAGAAGTTTAGCGAAGTAGATAGAGGGCGATTATATTGAATTTCCTTTGGGAACTGCGCCTCGGATACGTGGCTAATTTTACATCCAATAAAATCACATTACCAGTTTCACGTCCCTTTGTTACTTTTCGCGCTGAATAGAAGTATCTTGACGAATTTTTTGCTTAATTTACTCGAGGAAATTGGCCGTTTCCTGTACTGCGGATTGTTCCGTGAAATACAGGAGAAATTATAGAAATTTTTGATAAATATATATACTTATGTATTTGAATATAAAATATTTTTAATAATTTCTTTATTCCGTTATTCAGAGAAATTGATCGTCTTTCATGGCGTGGGTTGTATTAAGAATTCAGGAGAAAATATAATTTCTTATATTTTTATGTAAATTCTTTAAACGTCCTTTTCTTTTTGTGAAACGTCTCAGACGGATTTATCGCTTTCTATTTTAATACATATTATAAAATTTTCCAGGAAATTTCAGAGGAATTACAGAAAGTTTTCACGAATGTACATATATATGGGGGTGCTATATATCAGATGGTATTGTTAGCTTTTTAAAATTAAATTGTTTCAACCGTTTCCATGCTTAATTAGTCTAACTAATTAGTCGCCTTTTATCGTATTGAACGTTATGAGATGCTTAGGACGAATTACACAAATTTCTTCAAATTGTATGAAATTACAATTGTTTTCGGTACAAATTCGCGTATAGTAATATTAAATATTTCACACCTATGTGAATTTTAAAAAATGAAAAGTGAATTGTCAGAATTTCTTTTAGTATATATACACGCCAATAAGAATATACCTCTGACAGCTTTGTTACTGATCGTAAATAAAATTATTTAACACTAAAATGACCAATATTGCACATATAGACTCTAATAATCAGGAAATCAGACTAAAAATAATGATATAAAATATAACTCGATTTCTTATTTCAATAAAAATCCATATCGACGCTAATCAGAAGCAACCACACATTTTCTCCAATGAAACCAAAAATCTAGGACTTAGCCATTTTGACCACTTTTACAAGTCCACTGTCAAGCTATATCAAACTCCTGCGTCATTTTCCGAATAGCGAAAAGGAATGAAAGGAATTATTACAAAAGACAGAAATTCTTTTCCAAGGAAATCCAAGTATTTCTCGTGACAGACGCTTACGTATCTTGGAGAGATACCTGGAGGGTTGAAAATTTTCGGGGTTGTTATCCGATACTCGTCGTTACCATGGCGGAAAGCACGTTTGGCAAGAGAATTTCACCAGGACTGAGTGGCATTTTCGTTCAGGCATTAACACCGGTGTTTAGTGGACAAGCGCGACCTGGCTCCAGCATGTTAAACAAGTACGTCCATTAATCAGGACCGAGTCACAAGTAACTTGACCCACGCGGCGCGATGGCATAGGGTGGGTTTCCAACAACGAAGGCTGGAGCCGTCTCTCCTGCCTCTGTCTTTCCCTTACCCTTCTTTCCGCCTCCTCCTCGCGGGTCCATTTGTTATGCCCAGGTGACACTCAATTATGTCGCGCAAAAGGGTTGCAAGAAAGACGCTGGCTAACTAGCGCGCAAACTTTCCTAACAACGTAGTCCTCTGCTCGCTTTGTATCGTAACTCTTCGCGAAAAGATACATCGAAGAGGGACCACGGTTCAACGTACTTCAGAGAAATCCGCCGTGGAATACATAACTAAGTTCGTACGGACGGATCGGGTCGTTGGGTTCCTCGTTTGCGTTTAGAGGATCGCGTTTATGTGGCTGGCATGGCGAAGGCTACGAATTGCCTTGAAATTATGCCCGGCAAATTCGTATAATTGCTATCGATTTTCGTGTCACTTCGGTGGTACAGGTTTAATTTCGATAGACTTCCGACGAAGTTAGCAGACCGTGCTCGAGTGGGAAGAATTTTTAGCCGGTATCAGCTACGAACCTGATTCGAATCTAAATTTTTATGTACAATTGTGAAATTTGTGGTTTATGATACATTTATTATGGAAAGTTACCTTTTTAACACAGTCAAATCACTCGATTACTGTTGCTTATCTGTTTTAAGATTATTTACCATACAGCTATGTTTAAAAAATAAATATCTGTATTATAACATTATATAGAATGGTCTTATTTTTAAATATTCATAATTTTTGGATTGGTTTGTTACGCTTAATTTCAATCAGGACTTTGACAGACTCTGTTTAAAGCGAGGGTACAAGAAAAAGGTTGAATGTCGTGCCAATTGGCGAAATGTCAATTATGATTAGGAATGAACTTGATTTGAATTCAAATTTTGGAAGTATCGATATAAAATTCGAGTCAAGTTTCGTTTTCTAAAAAGACTATTTTTAGGATAGTATACAAATTTTGTATAGTCCTTTTATTGATTTGTTATT
>NIJG01000088.1:554636-628544 GCA_002201625.1 Euglossa dilemma | reverse complement strand
ATTTTTTGCTATAAAACTAATGTCATTTTTTTGAGTGGTAAATAAAGGAGCGTATAATAATTAACACGTCAAATTATTTGATTGCGATATCTCGCATATTGTTGTATTATTTTAAATTTGATATGTTAATTAATATGGGTCTTTAAAATTTCATGATGACCGACAGTCGTGATTTGAGTGCAAAGGGTTAAAAATTTGTTTCCGCGAACGCTATTTCGATAAATGAACCCGTCTTCCGGAAAGCTCGTGAATTCCTCGTGAAAATTCGGGGCCGAGAGAGAGGATCCCTGGTGATGATTTTTCGACGAGAGCCACGACGGCTAAAAACCCACTGCCACTAATGGATTCGCGTGATTCAATTTTAATAATCACGAGTGTTCGACGTAATGCGATTTAAACGATTTCCAGTGTAGCAGGGACGGCCAGGTTTTGTCCGAGCTTTAACGCGATTCCGGGCGCGAATTTTTATACTTATCGCGAGCTTTATATCCAGCTTTATTTCCACGATATTGTCCGGGTATCGTGGATATCCGGGCGCGTGTTGGCGAACGCGAATTAATGGAAAAGCTGCGGAGCAAGGATTTAAATATCGCCATTGGCCTGGCCGCGCGCTATTCATTAGCACGAACATACGGGCCTGGTTGTTGTTAAATATAAACCTAACTGTCGAACAAAAGGGGGAGGCAGGCCGGGTATTTTAAATATGGGAGCGGCTTTCGATGTACCGAGGAATTTCCTTGGAAATATCGCACCGGATTCTGAATTATTTTTATGCAGGAAAATTTCGCTCGATAGTTCGGAAATAGAATTTTCAATCTCGCCGCGAAATTTTTAAACTTTCGCACGGAATCTTTCCTTTTCCCTGGTAATTTTGTCCCGGAAATTTTCAGCTTTGCTGCAGAAGTTTTTAGTGTAGAAGTTAGTGATTTTAATAGGGAATTTTCGTCGTTCGTTACGTTATTGAACCTTCGTTAATTTTGTAACGAGAGGTTCAACTTTGACACGAAATTTTTCTTTATATTTTTCTAATGAAAATTTCGAACTTTGGTGTAGATGTTTTAATAGCGATTTTATAATGGAAATTTCGAATTTTTCTGTGGAATTTTTGTTCACGTTTTTGACATAGAATTTTCAGACTTTGCTGTCGTATCCTTACTAATTAGTTTGTAATGCAATTTCCAAATTTTTCTCTGGTATTTTCAATACGTTTTCCATAACAATTTAAATTCGTTTATATCCGTGCACATTCGTTAATCTTCCTCACAACATTTTTTATATTAATGTTTACTATTATCAAACCAAGGACTCGCATCATCGCTCAACTTTCGTCACCAATTGACCATAAAACGAAAAGGATATTCTACATACCCCTAAACTCTAAACTGATTCTCGCTACTATACAGAAACTCTCTCTTTATCGATTCTTCAAAAAATTCGATTGCATTCTGTTATAAAAAAGCTCCACCACGTCTCGAAATATCTTACCATTGCACCACCAATCGAGAACAGAACACGAAAATCGGAGAAGGTCCGTGGAAGAAGCTAACTGGAGATAAGATGATCATCCTGAACTCTATTCGGACTCTCTCGCTACTAAATGAACCCTCCCTCTCTATCGATTCTCAAAAAAATCGATTTCATTCGGTTAACACTAAACGTACCAAGTGGGGTTAAATGACTCCTTCCAAAATTTACTTTAAAATTGAACATTCATTGTTATTTCTTGCGTTCATTTGACTTTTCGTAAATTCCCATTTCATCTGATTAATCAATTTCTCGTAGCCTATTTTTTATAGCGAAAAATTCTTTACTACCTTATGTGCCCCTCATAGTAAGAATAGAAAGGTGAAAAAGACCGGTAGTGTTAAAAAAAGGTCCACCACGTCTCTAAACATCCAACCATTGCGCTACCAATGGAGAACAAAACCTGAAAATCGAAGAAGATCGGTGGAAGGAGCTACAAAATTAATTTTTATTTCTCGTAGCTTATTTCTTATAGCGAAAAATTCTTTGCAACCTTATGTGCCCCTCATAGTAACAATAAATAGATGAAAAAGACCGGTAGTGTTAACACTATGTTTAGGTGACCCGTCAATTCGACGGATAGTTTGCTACAATTATTCGATATTAACAGATCTGATTAACTTATATTAAGTCTTTTAATATTACGATTGCTTCGAAATAAAACCTATCTTTGTTTTTTATAGAAAATACGTGGTTTCCTTTACCCTTAAATTTGATGGATGTCCGTAGAAATAATTATACAAAAAACGTCCGTAAACCTAGTGTTAAAAAAAGGTCCATCACGTCTCCTCGAAATATCCTACGATTGCGCGACCAATGGAGAACAGAACACGAAAATCGGAGAAGATCCGTGTAAGGAGCTACAAAATTAATTTTTATTTCTCGTAGCTTATTTCTTATAGCGAAAAATTCTTTGCTATCTTACGTGCCCCTCACAGTAAGAATAAATAGATGAAAAAGACCGGTAGTGTTAACACTAGGTTTACATGACCCGTCAATTTGACGGATCGTTTGCTCCAATTATTCGATATTGGATTGCTTTCTAATAAAACCCATCTTTGTTTTTTTTTATAGAAAATACGTGATTTCCTTTGCCCTTGAATTTGATAGGTGTCCGTAGAAATAATTATACAAAAAACGTCCGTAAACTTGTGTTAAAAAAAGGTCCACCACGTCTCCTCGAAATATCCTACGATTGCGTCACCAATGGAGAACAAAACACGGAAATCGGAGAAGATCCGTGGAAGGAGCTAACTGGAGATAGGATGATCCGGCAATAGGTCTTTCAATCGAATATCATGGACCGATCGACCGTGTCGAGGTGCCTCTCTATCGTTCTTCAGCCACGCTTCTTATCCCTTGATTATACAATCGCTTCAGTAGCTGCCAACTGGCAATTAAGTTGTATCCAGAGGCTGGTAAGGATGAGCCAGCAGGCTCTCTCTCCGTTCCTGTTCCACGGAGGAACGCCTTTTTGCTCGTTTATCGGTCGAAGACGAGGAACGACGAGGACGGGCACAAGGATGGAGGGGAAACGGGATAAACTACCGGGCAGAGAAAGCCGTGGAAATTCATTTCCATCCTCGAGGGGAATTAAGGCACGACAAACGTCGACATCGAATTACTGCTCCACGCTCTGACTTTTTTATCAGCCTCTCCCTCTGTTTTACGCGGTAATAACGCTAATTGAATCGATCCCGTTCCGCTCCCTACGCGCTGCTTCGCCTCTTCCTACGCCCCTGACAGCGCGCTTTCGCGCGGAAATTTAGAAACTTACACGCGGCTGTGACAGACGCGAGAATCGGATGATTTTGGAAATTTTTTTAAACGCCGTCGTGTGTATTGATTAATTAGGGATCAAAGAGGTTTGTTTGATTGCAGATTTTTCTTTTCTTTATACTTGAATTTTTGGGGCTTTTTCTTTTTTGTTCGTTTCGATCATTTGGTTGGAGAAAGTTTTAGAATTACACGAAGTGCTCAGTATAAGAGACGTGAGAATTTATTGGTAAATATGTGCCTATTTAAAAATCTTTTAATCCCCGTTATATGTCTCTATTAATTAGGGATCAAAGGGGTTTGTTTGATTGGAGATTTTTCTTTTCTTTATACTTCAATTTTTGCGGCTTTTTCTTTTTTGTTTGTTTTGATTATTTGGTTGGAGAAAGTTTTGAAATTAGACGAGGTGCTCTGTACAAGAGACGTGAGAATTTATTGGTAAATGTGTGCCTATTTAAAAATCTTTTAATCGCCGTTATATGTCTCGATTAATTAGGGATCAAAGAGGTTTGTTTGATTGGAGATTTTTTCTTTTTTTAGATTCGAATTTTTGCGGCTTTTTCTTTTTTGTTTGTTTCGATTATTTGGTTGGAGAAATTTTTGGAATTAGACGAGGTACTGTGTACCAGAGTCGTGGGAATTTATTGGTAAATGTGTGCCTATTTAACAATTTTTTTTAATCGTCGTCGTGTGTCTCGATTAATTAGAGATCAAAGGGATTCGTTTGATTGGAGATTTTTTCTTTTTTTACATTCGAATTTTTGGAATTTTTTCTTTTCTTCGTTTCGATCCTTTGATTGGAGAGATTTTTCGAATTAAATAAGAGGCTCTGTGTGAGAGTTGTGAGAATTTGTTGGTGTATGAATGACTATTTTAAAATTTTTTTAATTACTGTTGACAATCGTGTGTCTCGATTAATTAGAGATCAAAGGGGTTTGTTTGATTGGAGATTTTTCTTTTTCTTTATACTTGAATTTTTGGGGCTTTTTCTTTTTTGTTTGTTTCGATCATTTGGTTGGAGAAATTTTTGGAATTAGACCGAGGTGCTCTGTACGAGAGTCGTGAGAATTTATTGGTAAATATGTGCCTATTTAAAAATTTTGTTTAATCGTTTTGGACCATCACGAGTCTCGATTAATTAGGGATCAAAGGGATTTGTGTGATTACAGATTTTTTCTTTTCTTTAGATTCGAATTTTTGAGGTTTTTTCTTTCCTTTGTTTCGACCCTTTGGTTGGAGAAATTTTTCGAATTAAATGAGAGGCTCTGTGCGAGAGTTATGACAATTTATTGGTGTATGAGTGGCTATTTCTGAAATTTTTTTAATTGCTGTGGACCATCGTGTATCTCAATTAATTAGAGATAATGGATGTTTGTATAAGTTAGAATTTTGGAATAATAAAACAATCAATTTTCTCACACTATATTCCACTTATTTAAATAATAATTGAGATTTTAATTAATGTATCGTGCCTAGTTTCGAATTTTAAGCGTTGCCTCGAGTCTTGTCGAAACTTAGATCCATCTCTTGACATTAATAAACGAAGACTGCTAATTGCTTTTGGGATTCTTATGTTTTTGATAAAGAGAAATTTTCGGAATATATATTCGCGATATATAGTAACGATAAATAAATTAATTCTCGTACAAACGATTCCAAGGAACAAGATTTTTTACTATCATTATATCATGGAGAATGTTAACCTTGTTAACTTTCGAAATTCTCATTTAAAAATCACTTCTGCAAAACTAATTGCATATTTATGTCTGCGAAGATGGATCTAATAATATAATTCAGCACCGGAAATATTTATATCAACGGAGGAATTTAATTGAAGTTTATTCTCCTCTTTTTTTATCATTTTGAGTTACCATTTTGTTGAATCTAAAATTCATTTGAATCATCAAATGAATCCTATTAAAGGGAAATTAATACCAACAAATATTAAAATAATTTTCAACGAGAGTGATCAATTAAAAGATCGAAATTTTCCAGTATCTTCGATGAACCGTAAAACAGATAAAGAAACAATTACATTTTCCAATATTCCTCGGAAATAAACGATTAAATTTCACGGCATTTAATGATACATTTAATATTTACCTTTTCATTTCAGAATATTTCATAGTATTCTACGTATGATTCTCGGAAATCGGAGTAATATTTTTGCAAACATCGCGGCTAATTAAATCTCATATTATTCAACGTATAATATATCGAATATCCTATAACATATTCAATATTTGGCAGGTAAAATTCAATAATTAATATCTGCTAAACAGCTAATATTTGACAGTAATTAGATAAACAACGTGCAAATCAACATTAACTTCCTCGATATTCAAATTCACCGTGCAATAATCGATAAATCCTCGCAAAATTTCACCATCGGTCCCAACACACTCATACATTCTCTTTCTCTCTCACACACACGCACGCACACGCGCGAAGACTCGAAAGAAAGTGTATTCGCGCGAAATTAACGTTAAGAAAACACGATAATATACATCGATCCGCTACACGGTCTCTTTATACAGGAAAATATGTACAGATCAGGAACAGGTAGCATGTGGGTATTCGCAAATGCCTGTGAATTCCGCGCGGGAGTTCCTTGACATTTCGACGCGAATCTCCGGCTTTCACGAGCAATTCGAAACACGTGCCACGCTTCCTGTTGTACCAGATACAACATGCACGGCACGTACGTGCAATCGTTCAATAATAACACGATTGCGCCGGTCAAATCGGGGCGTAAAAATGGCGCGCGATTCGAAATCTTTTTGAAAGACGCCGCGAGATTCGAAGTCTTCGCGAGACGTGCCATGCGATTCGAAATCTTTGTAGAAGATGGCACTGCGATTATAAATCTTCGTAAATTGCGTTTCGATTCGAAATTTTCGTATAAAATGGCGCGGTGGCTCGAAATCTTCGCAAAACATGACGCGAGATTCGAAATATTCGGAACAGATGGTGTTGCGATTGGAAATCATCGTAGAAGGTGGCACTGCGATTATAAAGCTTCGAAAATTGCGTTGCGACTCGAAATTTTCGTATAAAATAACACAATGGCTCGGAATGTTCGTGAAAAATGGCGCGAGATTTGAAACCTTTGTGAGATATGGCACACGATTTGAAATATTCGTGACAGGTGGTGATATGATTTATAATTTTTGTAGAAGATAGCACTGCAGTTATAAATCTTCGCAAATAGTGGTCCACGATTCGAAATCTTCATGGTAAATGGTACTGCGATTCAAAATCTTTACAGTAGATTGCACTGCAGTTATAAATCTTCGCAAATTACGCTGCGACTGGAAATTTTCGTATAAAATAGCGCGATGCTTCAAAATCTTCGCGAAAAATGGCGCGGTCCTTCAAAATCTTCGTAGCAAACAATGTCATAATTCTAAATCTTCTCACACGGCGTTGTAATTTGAGATCTTCGCAGCATATAGTGTTACAATCCAAAATTTTCGTATAAAATTCGTATAAATTCGAAATCTTTGCGAAAAGACGACGCTGCAATTCTGAATCTCCTCAGATGACGTTACGATTTAAGATTTTCGCAGTATATTATAGCGTTACAATTCAAAATCTTGGTATAAAAAGATGCAGCGATTCGAAATCTTCGCAAAGATCAATTGCAAAACGTAATTATAAATCTAAATGTAAAATTACTCAGAAATTTCATCTTATAACCTTCCACAACAATTTACAGATCTCTCTCAATTTTAATTCATAAATTCTTCTCAAATTGCCTATTTTTCAAATATATTCATCTTTGTCCCTAAATTCCCAATTCACTCGCAAAATTTGAACAATTATATCATCTTTTAAAAAACCTCACTTCGATACTCTATACAAATAATCCTCGTCTAATAGAAATCATCAAATTTCGTCTGCAAATTCAAAGAAACAATGAAACATACACTAGAAATCATTAAATTTCGTCTGCAAATTCAAAGAAACAATGGAACATAGAATAGAAATCATTAAATTTCGTTTGCAAATTCAAAAAAGACAACAGAACATAGAATAATCACCTAATCCCCTAAACCAATTTATGGAACAATATTTCGTTATAAACATGTGCCTGGTTTCTGATATCGATCCGAAATCACCGCAAACTCACGGAACTCCAGCAATCTCTTGCACAGCCGGGAATAACCCGAACACCAATAAAATACCTGTCCAACACTCATTAATCGACCTCGCTGGCAAAGCACCGGCCGCAAACAAACAACGCGAAATCTATCAGAAAGCTTGTTACACGACATCCGCGATATCCATCGTGAAACCCTCGGCCCGCGACGATAAATCCGACAGAAGGGGCGGAAATTTCGTACCCCCTCCTCGCCTGTCGACGGCTAATGGCGAACGTATTCGTCACAGTCGAAAAACCGTGATTTTTCATCGAATATTTCAATTTTCATCCCCCGCTCCGCCGTCTCTTCTTCCCTTTTCCTTCCTTTTCTCCGTTCGGGAGCGATGAACAAGGGGTTAATTAAATCCTCACCGGTCGATTCGAGGTTTTAATTAAAAATTTCGCCCGCGGCCGACTGACAAAAGTGTTCCTGAAAGTTCGGGAAAGCGGCTTTCACGTGTGCAATTTCTTTTATCACGCAGCGGGAATTAATTGGACGTCTAATCAATCATAAGTAATAATCGGAAGTCTCCGAGGGGGCCCCGTCTCTGCGTGTGTGTAATTGATGAGTTTCGATCGTAAATCTCGTCGAAATCGACGTCGGTAGATCCTTGTTATCATTAATCCACGGGGAAATAACAAGGGCAGTCGCAAGAAGTTTAGCAGATTTCATCCCGTTACGGGATGCGCGATAATTGACGAATGGCCTGGTCGTTGGGACGTTTAAGTTTCACTTGGACATAACGAGAGATTCGTTCGGATGAAAATAACGCTGGTGTAATTGGAAATGTTGGAGAGAAATGAGAATTTCCTTTTTTTTCCCGGTCGAAAAGTAGGTGGGGCAGAGAAGTTCAACGGGATTGTAGACGAGTGTGTGTCTGTGTGTAGGTGCGTGCGTGAGGTTGCGTGTAATTGGGGTGAAGAGGTTCAAGGGTGAACAGAAGGATTTCAGTGAAAGCTCGAAGAGAGGGAATTCGGGACGAAAGTTTGGAGACTCTTTGCTAGTGAAAGGTATTTAGAGAAATGTTACGTGTTTTGTGCTTTGTTGCGAAAATTTTTTGCAAGTGTTATACCGTGTAAATTGTTCAACAATTGACTGTTTCCTTGAGTGTGCTGATTTGGAGAAATTTTATGACAAATCGTTTGGTTAATTATTTCTGGTTTAAATAATTTCGAAATATTTACTATATCTTCTTCTTTTTTTCAAAACGATCAAATTGCTAATGTAATCTTCTTAATCGTAATTTTTCAAATATTGAAAAATGTTAATAGATCGATGAATAGATCGTTCTTTTCGTGTTTATTTAATTTTGCGTTTGTTCCGATTTTCACAGGAGGTGTTCGATATTTAAATCATAATTGGTAATTATGATTATTCAAATGAAATTATAGCGCAGCATTTGAAAATTTAATAAATAAATTGGATAAAATGAAATTAAATTGGGACAAACTATTATACAGGCTATTACGAAACAAATTAAATTGACAGGAAATTAAATTAATTAACTAAAATTGAATTAGGAAGAACTGCTATACAGAGCACTTTGAAATTAAATACTAAAACTGAATAAAATTGGATTAAAAATGTATTCAATTTTTGAATACAACCTATAACTCGGCTAGAAGATAATTTGTTTTAGAAATTTGGAATATTCTAATTAAAATCGAATTGCAATAAATCGTCGTGCAGAGTGGTTAAAAAATTAGCGTAAAAATTAAAGGAAATCGAATTAATTAGATATTCGCTGCTCTTGAAAATTAAACGAACCGGCTGAAATTTAATTAAACAACGAGCTTTAAAAATTGGTTGGAAAATTCTGAAAAAATTAGACTCACCCGATAATTTTCCTAGTTTCCCAATTTAGCAGCCTGATCGAAACTTTCCCGTCGAAATCTAGTTTAGCCGCCATTATCGAGGTGCACTGTAATGATTTCAATTGAGGAACGTGTTACTCCTTACACATCTGGTTATTAAGGGAATTCCTAACGAAGTCACGAACACCTGATCGAATTTACGTTTCAGAATGAATTTCCACGCCCTGCAAGCGACGTGCAATTTTGCCTCGAGTTAAATGCAATTGCTATTTACCGAAATACGAGGCGACTATCGATTGTTCCAGCGACTCAATAATTTCTCGATTCAATTATCAAATCGACCATCGAGCTCGCCGTTAAACCTAGAGGAATTTTATTTGGATCGCGCGTGAAAACTCGATATTATTTCCAATTTAAACGAATTTTTCCTTTTATTTTTTTGTCTTTGTTTCCTTTTTTTTCTCTTTTTTTTGTTTTGTTTTGGTACATCACTGCGAGATTCTTGCGCAATTTGAAACCAATCGCGAGGAAAAATTGTTTAGATTGCCTTTGCCAAATTGAATTTTAAATTGCTTTCGAGATGCTGCTGTTCTTTTTAATTTCTTTCTATTCTCTTTTCCCATTTTCGATGTTCCAATGAATCTACTAAATCGTGTGATTCAGACTGCAATTATGTTATGTATTTGTAAAAAATAGTTTCGTTTGAATATTAATTCGATTACGATTTTTTAGATAATAATTCTATTCCATTTATATTTAATAGGAAATTATTATTCGATAAGCCAATGTCGGGATTTAATTGAATTTAATAATTAGTGACATATTACGTGTATGTATATGTAACAATATTATATAATATATAATGTAAGTATTATGATAAAACTAAGATTACGTGACAAGACATATATTTTACTAATATAACAGTATAAATAATATATTACGTAATAAGGAAATTATTTTAATAAAAAGCTATTTCATAGCACAAAAATTGCGTTATTAAAAAATAATATATATATTATAATAAAAGAAATTAGATTATCCACGATTACATTTTTATCTCAACCTTCTAATTTCTCAATCTTTTTCAATCTTTTATCTTTAGTCAATATTACCATTTTTTAAGTTTCAGTAACTCACTTAATTTCAATTTTTTTTTTAAACAAATATTTCAAAATCGGAGGGTTATTTTTCGAATCCAGTGGAACGAGCAATTTTTCCACTTTGCTACGTTAGCCAGGAAAGTTTCTCGGATCCTGGCATGGCCGACGACACAGTCGGAACATCGCAACTCCGTTATCTCAGGCATGAACGCTAATGCGATAGAGCAGCGTCGAAACGAAAATTCAATCTCGCGTATATTCGTACACCGCGAACTGGCCAGAGAGAAAGTGCATGGCCGAGCATGGATAAATTGATATGGAAGCCAGATTGAAATGCAACTCTCCGATTTCATAGCAGCATTTCACTGTTTCCTGAAACGTTAACTAAACGTGCCTCTTCGTTGCTCAGTCTCATTCCCCCTGACCCCGTGGCCCGCCATTCGCTCTTTCTAAATAACCCTGTTATTCCGGCGTTAAGGGAAAGGAAAATCCGATTTCCAACGATTCAGATTTAACGCAAAAGAGCGTATTACGAACGGCAATCTATGGTAATTCGTAGCAATTCCACGCGCGAGATGAACTTTCGGATGCGTCTTGGGAAACATAGAAAATTTGATTATTTTGTAATTTTATTTCACCATCGTTGCTGAATTAATCGATCAATCGATCATACGTGATAGTTCATGAGTGGTTAGATGGCAAAGAAATTGCGATCTTGGAATGTTTGATATTGTTTAACTTTGGAAATTTTAGTGTTGGTTAATTGATTAATTGATTGATTACTATAGGGATTAGAAAAATTCCGAATGCGAAGGAAGTGAGTTTGTATTCTCTCTGGAGTGTTTCCAGAGATTTCAATCGCAGCTAGTAGTCGTTGAGTAATTATAATAATTAATTACATCGTGTAGTTCGTGGAAGGTCAGGGATCAGAATAATCATGAATATTAGATTTCGTATTGTATATGAAATATATTCAGAGATTTTACTCGGTGATTGTTGATTAGTTAATTAACTAATTACTCGAGAGATGAAACATCAGATTTTGCATTATATCCAGAATGCTTCCGAAAATTTTAGTTACAGTATAGACCATTCGTCGATTAATTAATTAAATAATTTTAAAGGTCAGAATAATCACTGATATTAAATTTTGTGTTATATGTAAGTGTCTTCTGATTTTGCTCGGTGATTGTTGATTACTTAATTAACTAATTACTCCGGAGATGAAGCATCAGATTTTGCATTAAATCCGGAATGCTTCCGAAAATTTTAGTTACAGTATAGATCATTGGTCGATTAATTAGTTAAATCATTTTAAAGGTCTGAAAAATCACTGATATTAAATTTTGTTTTATATGCACAGTGTCTTCAGAAATTTTATTCCACGATTATTCCTCGATTATTTAATTACATAATGATACTGGATAATTCGTGAATGGTTAGAGATTAGGAAAATGTCGAATTTTAATTTTGTATTATATCAACGATATCTTCAGAAATTTAATTCCACAATTATTCCTCGATTATTTAATTAAACAATGATACTGGATAATTCATGGAAGGTTAGAGATAAGGAAAATCTGGAATATTAATTTTGTATTATGTCAACGATATCTTCAGAAATTTAATTCCACGATTATTTCTCGATTAATTAATTAAATAATTTTACTATATAATTAACGAAGGGTGAAAGATTAGGAAAATCTCGAATATTAAATTCAGCATTGTGTCAACGGATATCTTGAGAGATTTTGTTCCGTGATCATTTCTCGATTAATTAATTGATCAATTATACTATACAATTCACTAGAGGCCAGGGATTAGAAAATAGACAAGCAAGAACCGTTAGATTTTGCATTCTATCTGGAGCTTCTCTCGTATCTTCAGGAGTCTCCGAATCATTTTCATACAAGCACATGAATAGAAAACACAAATTTACATTAGAGACCTGCAAATTGCATATCTTCATCTTGGCAGCGCAACTTTCACGGAGCTACCAGATGCCAGTTGATTACTAGATATATATTCATTCGCTTAAAAAGATGTTCTGGTAGAATGACTCACACATATTTCGCTGCTTTACATAATTACACGCGCCTGTCATATCACATCAGAATCCTCGGGTTCAAAATCCTTATTAACTTCTTTACCTAGTATCAACCTTCCTTTGTAAAATTAAATTCCATTTATAATCGTATGATTTTTTTTTTCCATTGAAATTGCTCGAAAATTATAGATCATTGATTTGATAATGATTTATGAAATTATAGACACCGAATTGATAATAAGTAATGAAATTTAAAAAATTGATTATGAATAATAAAATTATAGATAATGAATTGATAATAAATAATGAAATTATAGACACTGAATTGATAATGAATAATCAAATTATAGACAATGAATTGATAATAAATAATGAAATTATAGAAACTGAATTGATAATGAATAATGAAATAAAGAAATTGATAATGAATAATGAAATTAAAAAAATTGATAACGAATAATCAAATTATAGTCACTGAATTGATAATAAGTAATGAAATTTAAAAAATTGATAATGAATAGTAAAATTTAAAAATAGATAATAAATAGTAATATTTAAAAAATAGGTAATGAATAGTAAAATTTAAAAAGTAGATAATGAATAATAAAATTATGGACACTGAATTGATAATGAATAATGAAATAATAGACATAGAATTGATAATAAATAACGACACTGTAGACACTGAAAATTCTAAGCTATAGTGCTATCATTTCGTCCCGTACTTAAGATTTAGTGTCACTATCATAGTGCACTCTAGTTGAGTATCAATTCGCATAATCGACGTCCTATGACCGCATGCAATCAATCACTAGGTCAACGTCTCAAATCTGTCAGGCATTCTCGCACAGAACGCAGATCTCTGATCTCCGAGCTGTCGAATGCGAACAGAAATTCGGTGGAAATCTCGGAAAAAGATTCGGAAAAGCCGGCGCGATCGGAGAAATCCGCGAGAGAGGCCCGATAAAAACGCACGGGACGGACGTGCGAATTTTCTCATGAGAGCCGTCAGAGGAACGGGAAGACATGGCCAGGACGGATCTCACGCGGTGCACTTAATCAGGCCGCAATTAATCCGGCTGCTTCAGCGTCGAGTACAGTTAGACAAAAGTGTCGACGCGACGTCGAGCGTCCTCGTGCTCCCCGGCGACGACGTCAGCGGCGGCGAAGCGTGACTGGACGCTTCTGCGACGCTTCTCGCGAGACGTCGCGAGAATTGGAGCGTGGATCTTGGATCTGCTCCGGGTACGGCCATTAATGCCGCGCGTCGCGCCGTGAAAAAGCTGTCCGCGTGAAAAACACGCGAGGAACGGTCCTGTGTAACTGAACCCGTCATCTTCCGCTTCCTCGCCGCGAAACATCCACCTGTTCCTCCGCCTCTTTTGCCTTTTCTGCTCTGCCGAGTACACCATTTGGTACACAGTGTGCGACCTTTATCCATTTAAGATTTAGCGGAATCGCGATGAACTTCTCCGTGTTAACACTTTAACTGCCACGCCGAAATCATATGTTTCACCCAGGACGTCACGGAATTGTTTTTATTACTCAAAGCATATAATGGCAAAATAATAACCAATCGATGTTAGAAGGTAATATTTTTATCAAATGGTGAGTTTCTCTTACTGGTGGTCACGGGTGACCACCGTGACGCCTTAGTAACGGTTCGACGTAGATTACGGCACGAATTGCAAAAAAAAAGGAAGGCGAGCGTACCTGGAACGAAAATTTTGCAGGGAATGTTACGAAAAAAATTCCAAACTATTTGGGTGAAAAATTGCTAAAAATAAGACCAAGAAGGTGATCACTTATTGTCCGGATTGTATTTGTGCGCCGCATTTATGTTTGGAGTGCTTTAACAAAGTGCACCGTTAGATGCAAGATTTATTCTAACATTTTGTTATTCTTTATTCTAATAAAAAATTTTAATCGTTCAATAGGGCACATTTTATTTCAACGTATCTTGTGTACTTCGGCCATATTCAAATACGCTAACTCTCGATTTTCATTTAGTTTTTTACAATTGTAAAAAGTTGAAAGGCTCCGGTCGCACATAACCACCATGGCGTCACGGGAGAAACCGTTGCCGGTCATATACGACCACCATGGCAGTCAAAGGGTTACCATTTGAGCTCTATGGACGCATATATACGTTTGACGAAAGTCGCTGTTGTAGACGAAGGACGCATATATGCGTTTACTCGAAGTTATCGGCGTGGACTAAAGGTGCATATATGCGTCTGTTAATTTAAAAATTTTTGTTTGATTTGGCTAGAAAAATAACGTTTTGAAATTTACCACACACAATTAAATTATTAACCCTTTGCACTCGAGAGGTGCCTCTCAGTCGCCATAAAATTTCGAAGACCCATATTAATTAATATACCAAATTTAAGATAATTTAACAGCATACGAGATATCAAAATCAAATAATTTTACGTGTTAGTTATTATATGATTCTTTATTTACCATTCGAAAAAAGAACGTCAGTTTCATAACAGAAAATCCGTAAATTTCTACTCTTCTGTATCTCAAAAATCGTCGAGTGCAAAGGGTTAATTTCTGTTATACATATCAAATTTGGTTCTTTAATTCCTAGTGACTGTCAGTGCTAGCCGCAAACCGTCCCTACAGACCGTTTCGGCTGCGAGTATTTAGAGCCCTAAAGGTTAGGGGTCTGACTCGAGACCTTCGATTATTGTTCGCCTTTTCTTCCTTTCCTGGGTCACTGAGTACATAATTTGGTCAGTGAGATAGCGTGCAATCTTTATCCAACTAGTATTTATTAGAATCGAGATGGACTTGGCAGTAACAACCCTATGACCTGTTTAGCCTTTTGCACTTCGCTGTCCCATCCGAGGAGACATTAAAGTTTATTAATGATTAAGAATAGTAATAAAAAAATTAAATAATAACTTATATCAGCACAACTTTTTGAGAAATGTATATTTCCCTGATGTTTTCTCTGGAAATTTCAGAAGAAATCAAGTCAAAATATAGTAAAATTACTATGATATATAAAAGAGAACACGACCATCCACATCTTCGGCGAACATTATTAGGAGTGCAAAGGGTTAAAACTAAAAATTTAGAATTTTGCGGGGCTTCAGATTGTCCTTTGCTTTTTTTTCCTTTTCTGGGCTTTCAAGTACACAATTTGGCCAATAAAATAGTGTGCAATCTTTATCCGTATAACATTTATCAGAATCGCGAAGAATTTAGCGTCAGTAGTTCGTTAATCTGGCTAATGACTCGAGGTCTCCGATTGTCTTTCTTTTCTTCGTTTTTTGGACTCTGAAATATTAGGTCGTCCCATAAGTTCGTTCCGCGGTGATATTTACATTCTTCGTCGCATTTTGTAAACTATATCGATGATTAACGTCTTTGTCAACGAAATAGGAAGCAGTCATAGACCAAAGACTAAATATTTTCTTAATATTTAAAGGTTTATTCGACGTATAATTTTAAATGGTAAAAGTAAAAACCTGCACAAATTTATGGGACGATCTAATAGATATTTTGGTCAGTGAGATAGCGTGCAACCTTTATCCATATAGTATTTATCAGAATCGGAATGGATTTCTGTAATGGTAGCGCTATGACCTGTCTAAAACTAGAGATCCAACTCGAGATCTAGAATCTTGCGTGGCTTCAGATTATCCTTTGCCTCTTCTTCCTTTTTTGGACTTCCAAGTATACGATTTTGTCGCTGAGATAGTGTGCAACCTTTATCCATTTAATATTTATGAGAATCGAGATGGACTTCGCAGTGGTAGCTCTATGGCCTGTCTAAAGTTAGGGATTTGACTCGAGACCTAGAATCTTGCGGGGCTTCAGATTATCCTTTGCCTCTTCTTCCTTTCCTGGACTTCCAAGTACACAATTTGGTCAATGACATAGCGTGCAACCTTAATTCATATATTATTTATCAGAATCGTAATGAATTTTTCTATGATAGCCTGATAACGTGTCTGAAGTTAAAGTTCTAACTCGAAACCTACAGAAACGTTTGATAGCTCTGTTCCTCTGCTTATTTTTTCTTTCCTGATCTTCCA
Organism: Euglossa dilemma; assembly: GCA_002201625.1. Lineage (NCBI taxonomy): Eukaryota > Metazoa > Arthropoda > Insecta > Hymenoptera > Apidae > Euglossa > Euglossa dilemma. The sequence continues at coordinate 612,086 of NIJG01000088.1, read as the reverse complement.
AATACACGATTTATTCGCTAAAAAAATGTGTCAATCCTTTATTCATATACTATTTATCAGATTCGCTATGAATTTTTCAATGATAGCCTGATAACGTGTCTAAAGTTAGGGTTCTGACTCGAAACCTACAGAAACGTTTGATAGCCCTGTTCCTCTGCTTCTTCTCCCTTTCCTGATCTCCCAAATACACGATTTATTCGCTAAAAAAATGTGTCAATCCTTTATTCATATACTATTTATTAGATTCGCTATGAATTTTTCAATGATAGCCTGATAACGTGTCTAAAGTTAGGGTTCTGACTCGAAACCTACAGAAACGTTTGATAGCTCTGTTCCTCTGCTTATTCTTTCTTTCCTGATCTTCCAAATACACGATTTATTCGCTAAAAAAAATGTGTCAAACCTTCATTCATCAAAGATTTATCAGAACCACAAAGAATTTAGCGTCAGTAACCCGTTAATCTAGCTAAAGTTAGAGATCTGGCTCGACTTCTTATTATCTTCTGCCTTTTTTTCTTTCCTGGTCTTCCAAGTACACAATTTGATCACCGACAAAGTGTACATCGTTCATCAGAATCGCAATGAGTTTTCCAATGGTAGCCTTAATAACTTGCCTAAATTTACGACCCTGACTCGAGACCTAAGATATTGCGTAGCTTCATTTTTTCGTTGCGATAAAAATGAGGAACATTTGATAGCGCTATTCCTCCCAAATATACAATTTATTCGCTAAAAAACTGTGCAACCTTTATCCATATAACATTTATCAGAATTACGATGGATTCTGTAATGATAATGATGACTTGGCTGAAGTTAGAGATCTGACTCGAGACTTCTTATTATCTTCTGCCTTTTCTTCCTTTCCTGGTCTTCCAAGTATACAATTTGATCACTGACAAAGTGTACATCGTTCATCAGAATTACACTAAATTTTTCAATAATAGCCTAATAACTTGCCTAAACCTAAAGTTAGAACTCTGACTCGAGACCTTGAATCTTGCATAGCTTCATTTTTTCATTGCGATAAAAATGAGGAATATTTGATAGCCCTATTCTTTCCAAATATACAATTTATTCGCTAAAAAAACTGTGCTACCTTTATCCATATAACATTTATCACAATTACGATGGGTTCTGTAATGATAGCTAGATGATTTGGCTAAAGTTAGAGGTCTTGTTCGAGACTTCGGAACTCGCGATAATTCGGATTGCCACGGAGATGGAAACGGGGAACGTTTGATAGGCCTGCGAAGAGCAGAGAGCTGTACACGTGCGCGGAACACCGCCTCGGCGGCGGAAGTCGCTTGTCTGTGCTTTGGTAACTTCATGAATTCCGATTAGTTTCGGTTTAATCGACGATCCTACCGGCTTGATGAAGTAATCGTAAGACAGTAGGGAGTAGGCGTGTTCGATGCCAACGATGATTACAGCAGTCGTTTAGCTAGCTTTATGTACTGGAACCGTGTACCTAGTCTGTTGACCATTTACTTTCCGATTACATCGCTATGGCAGATTGAATGGCCTCGAGTGATTAGGGTTCGCGTGTACATCGACGAGGATGTGGATGTGGCTTTCCTTTGAAGCATGCCGATTTTTTCGGTTCAATTCCACGTTCAATAACCACGATTTATAGTTGTTAAAATTGACCTGTCAGGCGAATTACATTCATGGGAAATGCGATATTATTCGAACACTGATATTCGATGTATCGTTAATTTCGTTTAGTCGATAAACGTCTAACGCTTCTCTTGTTTTGTTTCAGGTGAGTCTAAAAGGAAATCTGTACCTACAAGTAGCCGGCACGATGCTCGGAAGAAGCGAGGTGAGTTATAATTTCTTCGAGGAAAGAAAAAAATCCCGACTCCCTGATTAAACGGGTAAACTCCCGTAGCCTTTCCAAGTCTAAAACGAGACTCGAAAATTACACTCCCGCCGTCCAAGTATTTTCTTATCGAAGAAGAATGTCCGATAATTGCTTCCATCTCGCAATATCTCAGTGCCGAGGAATCGAGGAAGAATCGGTTAAATTCGGGAATTAATAAGTTATCGAGCCTTACGTCTGACTGTAATTATACCCGCGGAGTATAATTATGATACGCGTAGGTATAATTATAGACGCAGTTATAATTACAGGCCCCGATAATTACTATAGGTTAATGTAATCGTAACCCCATCTGTTTTAATTTAGCCGTCATTACATGATTTAGCTCGCGGATTATTGCTTCGTAAACTCGGGAGATTAATTACAAGACTATAGGCACGATCTATCATAATGTAAATAAATTCGACACAAAGTAAGCGATAAAATCGTTTCCCTTGAACCCCGTGCTTAAGTCACTTTCGCAATTACCGATGGAATTATGTAAGCGATTATAATCGCGGAGCTCGTACAATTGCAATTACAGTTCCATCTGTTTTAATTCGCTAAGTAACTCGAAAGAGCGTGTATTCCGTTGACCCATCTTCGCTATTGACAATTGACAATCACGTTCGTCTCAGTAGGCGGTTAATACGAGCGTCGATAATTCTTTGACATCGAATGAAACATTGACTGAAAGGTTCACTCGCCGAAAAGAGAAATATACGGTTATATCTCGGAATGATCAACAACCGCCATTGTTATCGCACGCGAGATTTGTCAGGTGGCGAAATTAGTTTCGCTCGCGGCCGAGTCGCGACGCCATCTTGGCGCTGGCGTCGCGGCGAATCGAACGCGCGAAAAGCGATGGAAAACCTACGCTCAGCCTGACGGAAACTCGACAATTGAGTCGAAGAACAATGAGGCTTGTTGAGCAAGGTGACGTTAATTTAACGTGCACAATAGAGCATGCGAGCTGGCTTGAAAGAAATTGCTCTTTGTCCGCGATTGATAGCGTTGCGAAGCGACTCTCGAGCCGCAGCCGCGTAATTAATCACTTCGCGGGGATGTGGCGGCTGGTTTCTTTCAGTGATCGTTTATTTTCAGTTGCTGTTCAGTTTTTCACCGAGGATATTCCCCGTTTTTCCGCCGGCGAGATGCCTTTGTTTCGATTTTTATTCGTTATCCTTGGGTTTCCGGATTTGCGGCTCGAGCTTTAATTGATGACGAAGGTTATATTTGTTTTTTGCTATCGGAGAATTTTTCAAATGCTTCGAAATTTCCTTCTTTTCGAGACTTTCAGTTTGAGAATTAATATATCTGGAAATTTTCTTTCCCTGGATATTTATTTATCTCGTTTTTGGATTGAAGATTTTTTAGTGGAATTTTGCTTGATAATGGAGACATTGTATTTATTATTCCTAATAATATTTCGTAATTTTTGTTCGGTGTTTATAAACTTCTTTTTTCGAACTTTCATTTTGAGATAATGTTTTATTTCTTGTAGCTACGTTTTGATAGAAATTCAAGTAGGATTCACAATGATTATCTGCCGTTTTTCAGGACAATTGAATAATTTAATCCTTTGTACTCCTATGTCGAGTGTGACTCGACATTAGTCTTTATGAATATTACAAATACATCAACAGTGTAAATAAATTTTAATCGAATTTTTCATTTGATCGAATTTGTTTCTTCCGTTATTTATTTGAATTGCCTTATTTTTTAGTCGAAGTAAATTGCAAATAAAACATTTGAAAGCGTTGAAAGCTGCTGGCAACACGATTGAAATACAATTCGGAGCGTAAATTGTTAATACATTTTCAACGGTATTACGAATTAGAGAAGGTATAGCGAAGTAATATAATAATATAACATAATAATATAATATAATATAATAATATAATATAATATAATAATATAACATAATAATATAATATAATATAATAATAATTTTTACGTTCAATCCTCCGAATCGAGCTTCAATTATTTTCTACCTAAATTGCAATAAGCAATAATTCGTAAGAGTAGTTTGATTTTCCGCGAAGAAAATATTAACACACGGTACGTGTGCATTAATAAACAATAAATAATTCGTCGTGCAATTGCCCATAAACATCGTATCGACCCACGTGCACGTTAGAATCTCATGCAGAACGCGCGTCGCGAAACAATAACCTGATTTACAATTCGGGCCGATGATCATCTTATTAATAGGTATTGTTACGTGCACGTCGCCTTGGCAGAAAGAAATTAACCGCAAGGTTACGAGCGCTGGAATGCCGTAGGCGCGAAGCTAACAACAGGATTAACTAATTACTCGAACAATTAAGCTAATTGCGGTGAAGAGGCTGACATACAAACGCCTCCGCTCGAGCTTCCTTGGTCCCCATCGCTTCTTTTTTCGTCTTTCCCGAATTCCAACCTTCCTTCCATTCATGCCAGACAAAAGAATACCTTTATCGAAAAACGAAACTATTTTTTTAAAATACACGGTAATTACGACGATATTTTTAAGCACTTCTAATTATACGCGGTGTAATTTTGCGAATAAAAATTATAATAATTAGTGTTCGATTATTAAGACGATGGGATATTAAAAATTGTCACACTTTCTTTGGAAGTGGGTGTTAAAAAATTAGAATTAGAATTGGAATTAGAATTAAAATCTATTCATTCCAGACGAGAAAATACCTTTATCGAGAAACGAAACTGTTTTTTTAAAATACAGAGTAGTTACGACGATATTTTTAGGCACTACTAATTATATGTGGTGTAATTTTACGAATAAAAATTAGAATAATTAGTATTTGATTGTTAAGACGATGGGATGTTAAAAATTGTCACACTTTCTTTGGGAGTGGGGGTTAAAGAATTAGAATTAGAATTAGAATTAGAATTAGAATCTATTCATTCCAGGCGAGAAAATACCTTTATTGAAAAAACGAGACTATTTTTTTCAAATATAGGGAAATTATGATGATTTTTTAAAGTACTTTTAATTATACCATGTGTAATTTTGCGAATAAAAATCATAATAATTAGTGTTTGATTGCTAAAACGATGAGATGTTAAAAATTGTCGCATTATTTTGGAATTGGGGTGTGAGGGTTAAAGAATTAAAATTGTCTTCGCTTTTTTTTAGTAATACTCAATTAATATCTAATACTTGACCTAATATTTCTATATTAGGTCTATAAATTTATTTCGTTCCCATTTGTAATAGCGAACAGAGAGAAAATCATATTAAAAAAGTGACAAATTGTCTATTTTCTTGTTTTACCATTTTATTTATATTTCATTAAATTTTCAAAATTGCGTAAATAGTTATGTCTTCCTTATAATTCATCCAAAATTTCCAAAATATCACGTAATCGATATTTAGATAAATAACCATTGTGTAATTTCTCAGGTATTGCAGAAATAATTTTTAGTCCTTACATATATTTCTAGAAACGCTGCAGAAATATATTTCAAAATTTTCCTTTATTCCGAGTAGAACGCTAGTTTGGAATTACGTATTCCATACCCTCCGGTCTCACGTGTAATCGACGACATGGAAACTGAATTTGCGAAGCTAGATGGCACGCAACGACGCGGTTTTACCCTCGTTCCTCCCTCTGGTGGCGCATCGTAAAAGCTTAATTACTCGCGGCGGGATTTTAAATTGTATCTCTTCTTTTTCGTCGCCGACCGGGGATTTTCAGCGAGAAATTTGCCCACCGTGTCCTCTTTCTCGTTTTAACACGGCTATACCTCTCGCGTTGACGAGATTATAAATGCTTCATCGACTTTGCTGAAAATCCTTTGTTGTCAGGGTGCGAGGAATATAAATGGAAATTTTACGGAAGGGCGGTAAAATTGGCATTATCCTTTTATCCAGAATAAATCATTATTGCAGAGTGAAGAGTAAAAATACACAGATCCGGTTAACCACACGATGTTAAACTGTTTGCAAATGAACAAAAAAGTTGAATGAACGAAGCCACGTGATAGGATAGATTTTCTTTTAGTCAGCGATAATAATTTATTGATAGAATATTCCATTTTCTTTCGCATTAAAAATTACACTGCTGGAAACACGCAATTAATTTCAGCGACAATTAAAATTTATTTCATGGCACGTTAAATATCGACGAACTAAATATTTGTCCTTTAATGAGGCGGGAGATCGAGTTTAATTAAACGCGATAATAATTAACGATCACTGAGCAGCTGCGTTGCTAATTTATTATATAATTATACCGCGATGAAAATGTGGGAAGTTATTAATAATAACACGAACGATGAATATTAAAATCCGAATCTCGATAAGTGTATAAAATTGCATAATATTTTCTTAACCTAACAAAGATGTGAAATTTAAATATAGGGAATTACAGGAAACTGCATGTTCGACCACTGTAACATAGCAGAAAGCTTCTTTATCGACAATTTTTGCTACAGTTGGTATATAGAATCAAATTCCCTACTATTACCGACATTCGGTTAGTCGATATAATATCTTAGTACTTATCGTCTACCAACCTAACATAAATTCGAATTTTTAATACTCTTTTCATCCGATTTAAATTCCTACAATATATTTATTCGAAATTCAACCGAACCAAAGATCAAATTACACGTGGATAAAAAAGTGCGCATCGCTCCCTGTAAAATATTAATATACGTCTTAAATCACGCGAAGATTCATGCAAAGGTATTTCGCTTTGGCGACTGTAAGATAAATATTTCCAAATATGTACCCAGATCTTATCGTCCGTATCATGCTACACGTACGAGCCGTTATAAAAAGCAATCGGTAACGTCACGCACATGTTGTGCGTTACGTGTTCGGACATCGTCGTAGGACCATTATTTTCAAAAACATCAAAAAAATAAAACAAATTATTCAAAACTTACCGTTACCTTCTTCGTATCTTTATATGCTACCGAATTTAAATTACACGACTGTTATCCACCATTCTGTTATCTCGAAAAATTCGATTTTACACGTTGTATTATATCAGGTTATTCGAAGAATAATTTCGTTTCTTCCCAACAGAAAAATTTCTCGAATTCAACCGTTCATTATCACGTGCAACGTTTTGGCTTAAAAATCGTGTTTCATTTTAACCAAAAAATATGAAATGACTTTCCGAACAAACCAATGTATAAATAAAAATATAGGAATAGAAGAAGCGGTGTTTGGTGATGAATTATCGAGTACCGAATTAAAATTCGTCATTCGTTGGCAAGTTGTACGCCTATGCGTGTGCCGAGCAGCGCATGACCAGCCATTAATGGTCGTACACCCCCTACAAGGTGGAGTAGAAGATCATGGTCGATCGTATAAGGCGTTCCATTCGTCGGATCGTTGACCGTGCAAGGTGATACCGTATTCTTCACCTCGGTCTTCTCTTCTTACGCAAGCAAATCAATTTCCACTCAGAGACCACTTAACCTCTTTTACGCTACTCCCCGTGAAACGTCGGGCCCCTCCCACTTTCCTCGGCCATCCTGCTTTCTAACGCGTCGAACATATCGCGTGACTACCGTGCAAAGTCATTTTCCACGATTTGGAGAAAACTCGATCGTTTATTAAGAACGCCGCTTCCGTGAACGATTCGCCCCGTCACGGTGAATTCTTCTCGTGGTAATTCGTGTTACGGTTCATTTAATTTGGAATTAGAATTCGCTTAACCAAAGTTGCCGTGGCGTCCCCCTTTTTTTTTTGTAGTTTATTTTATACTTTTGCTTTATCGCTTTGTCGTTGATCCACTTATTTCGATTTTTTCAGCAGACTGAAAACATTATCGGTTATACGGTTTATTAAATTTGGAATTAAAATTCGTTTAACTAGAGTTAGTCGTGACACACCCTTTATTTTATATTTTTGCTTTACCGCTTTGTCGTTGATTTGATACTTTGTTATCGGTGTTATTTTGTTCATCCACATATGTGATAATTGTGAAATTGTCTAAGTCTCTGTATGTTTTCGAATCTCGCTTCAAATATTTTGTTAATTACGAAATTAACGCTAGGTTTATGAGAATGCGTCATTTCGACGTGTTGCGAATTTCAGGTGTCGCGAAAAATGAGCGACGACTAGTATACTCGTCGATCATAGTTAACTGATTAAATCCTATAAGATTTAACCGGTTAAGATTTAATAAGAATCCCGCGAAAAATAAAGCTGCGAAAATTCTTCTCTGTATAATTGGTTTTAGAGGAATTCTGAAAAATCTGGTAATATTTAGTTTTAGATATAGTGGAAAAATGCTACCTTTATAAACTAGATTGACCAATGACATTTATTTTGTATTTTTCTTTTTTTGTCGATGAATTTATTTGTTAGATATTCGTGATTTTTGAAAAAGATAGAAGAATCGTATTTTTGGAATACTTTTTTGTCGCGTAACTAGAGAAAATTTGAAAGTGATCGTAATTTCATCTTATTCGTATAAAATTCCATATTTACGGTATTTTCTATTCCATCGAGGGGTCCGCTGGCAAATTATCTTTTCGAGTATGCAAATTGGCCCATTAAGGCTAGACTATCTCCAAACGAGCAATTTCATTTTCACTTTGTTCAGTTAAACGTGGCTACATCACGCGTTACGCATATTTGCACGTTATTTTTTATGCTAATAATCCGCATTGCTCCGGCGAGTGAATTTTCTAGAAATTCTACTTTCACCTTCAAAAGTTACGTCCTTGCATACCAATCGCGTTAATCCTACACGATAATCGCTCTTATAGTATACAACGTAAATCACAGGAAAAGTGAAAATACGTAAAATCAAGTTTCACGAAGAAAAGTAATTAATAAACGAAAACAAAAGAAGAAACATTATAAACATTGGTTGTTCTGTTTTATAGACAGCGAAAGGATCACTGCGCATGCGCATCGTTCATAATAGAAGTTATAATATAAAACGTAAATCACAAGAAAAGTGAAAAAATGTAAAATGAAATTTCACAAGAAAAGAAGAAAAGTAATTAATAAATGAAAAAGAAAAAATACACATTACTCTTTTATCGGCTATCCTGTTTTATAAACAGCGAAAGGATCACTGCGCATGCGCATCGTTTGTTATAGTATACAACGTAAATCACATGAAAAGTGGAAAAACGTAAAATGAAATTTCACAAAAAAAAGTAATTAATAAATGAAAAAGAAAAAATATAACTTACTCTTTCATCGGGTATCCTGTTTTATAGACAACGAAAGGATCACTGCGCATGCGCATCGTTTGTTATAGTATACAACGTAAATCACACGAAAAGTGAAAAAACGTAAAATGAAATTTCACAAAAAGAAAGTAATTAATAAATGATAAAGAAAAAATATAACTTACTCTTTCATCGGCTATCCTGTTGTATAAACAGCGAAAGGATCACTGCGCATGCGCACCGTTCATGACAGAAGAGTCTTTCCAGTCCAAGGATTAATTTACGCGTGTGTCGAAGGTCTTTCGACGGTATAATAATCGGACGGGGGCCGAGGCATCGCGTTTCCAAGTTCAACCCGGCGCGAACGAGACGGAGGATTTTAATTTGTTACCGGAGGCTGCGCTCGTCGCGTTGCCACATCGCTTTTACACCACTCGTGTCTCTCCCTTTCAAATCTCCCTCCTTTCCCACGTCTGTACGCCGCACGTTGGCTAACTCATCCTTCGAGTTTCAGTAAACGTGCTTTATTCCACGGAAACCCTCGCTTATTCCTCCTTTTTATCACTGTTTCCCGGATCATCGAAAAATTCCTCTACTACACCAGCATCCTTTTCTTTTTTTTTTTTTTTTGCGTGGGGAAAATCCCATAAAATACCCATAAGATACCCTCCTGGGTGGAGGGGAGGGTTATGTGGGATTTTTACCCCCACGGTAGCCCCAGGAAGTCAGCCGATATGCACCTCAATCTTCCAAGACCCCCCATGAAAAAAATGTGGTAAGAGTCACCAAAGAGCGACAGTGCTTTACCAGTTATTTGTGTTCCCATCCTTGTCTATGGGAGTGCTAAACGTCTCTCCTTTCATACTACACATTACACCAGCATCCTGGGTTATCATAAGACCAACATTGAGGTTAGGTTTGTTAATCAACAACGAGTTCTTCGATCTCGTGGATTCTAAATATTTGACAAAATTCATGAATTATAATCTGATCCGGAAAGAATCGAGTATCACGAAATTTTACGATTCACTTTTGTTGCACGTTTTAAACTCGATCATCGTGCCTCGCAGTCACGTATCCCTCCCTCGTGGCCCCTCTCCTTTCTTCGTTCCTCTTCCATCTGGCCTCTTCCCGTCCCGTGTCTCGTTTCTCGCTGCTACGTGGCGTTAAATTTCGTGCCGCCTCGCGTTCCACCGCAAAAAGGCGATCAGTAACGGTTGCACGTGTCTTAAATTACGTAAACAGTTACGCCGGCGAAATCGTGGCGCGCACGATGTAGCGTTTATACTGCCGTCGATAAAAACACCCGCGCGGTCGGTATTACAGCGAGTGATATTTGTTTTCCAGCTGTACCCGCTGATAGGCTGGTATCGATCATCCGTGAACTGGTTATTTTACGGCTTGTATCGATGGAATATGCGCGGCGCGATTCGGGAAGCAATTTCTGCACGGGAAATTCGAGTGGTGATTCGTTTGGGGAAAAAGTTGATGAAAATCGTGCAGCGCAGTTTGCTTCTGTGTCAATATTTCCTTTCACGGATATTCATTTGGGCTAAGCGCGCGGCACGGTGCAAACAGCTGTTTACTTTGGCTGATTTTTATTTTCATTTTCTCCAACTCTGCGATGCGAATGTATGCATATTGCGGGTGTTATCAATTTTGCGAGCGGGATATAATGAAATATTTGAGGAACTGGTAGTTTCGAATTATCGAGGACTCTAACAAGAGTGTAACGCATTTGATATCACGGTCGATTGATTATAAATTCGATATAACCTCCAAACTGATATTTTATCGATACTTAACGATATTGTTGAGTCTTCGAGGCGTAGAGAATATTTATTTATAACCAAATCTTCAAATATCACACCATAACGATAGCCAAGCGTCGATATTACCGGCATTTGTCGATAACTTTATCGATAATCACATTATTGTAACCCATAATTCATTTTCATATCCTATGTATCATCTCGTAACCTAATTAAATCTAGAAACATACATGAAGTACATATGTATACAAAAGAAAGAAGTATTTTATACCAACACATGACAGGTACACATATTCTATTATACAAGAAATAATAATAATAATAATGATGTCCAAGCATTGATATTATCGACATTTGTCGATAACTTTATCGATAATCACATTATTGTAACCCATAATTCATTTTCATATCCAATGTACCATCTCGCAGCCTAATTAAATCTAAAAACATACATGAGATATACATATATATAGAAGAAAGAAATACGATCTGACTAGTTACAGAGAACTGTAAAAGAAGTGGAATTATTTACACGTATATACACGACAGGTGGCCAGGTTTAATACCGATACTCGCCGATAGGAGGTACTACTATACACGATTTTATCTAATTGTAAAGACCGTCGTTGGCAAAGCCCGGTTCACGTCGTACTCTTTCAGTTTTTATCTTCGAATAACATTTACCAGGCGTAAAAATCATTTCACTCTGGTAATCGGCTTCTCACTCCGGATTCGAGACGGCAAACTGCGACCGTAACGGACAACTTGATCGACGACAACATAACCTAAAGACAGGTAACAAGCATAAAATGAAACCTGACAAATCTAAATACACCCGGTACGTATATCCTTCTCGAGATACATGGCATAACAGAAATCCAATCGGATAATAAAATTAAACCTGTTTGTTACTCAGAACGTTCGAGTTGCATCTGGAGAAAGTCCATCAAACTGCATTCCGCATTTTTTTTTTTTTTTTTCTTCATCCAGATGAATAACGCTCGATTTAAATTCGAGAAGAACGGCGGAAAATTTTCGAGTTTTTTCGGATCTAAATTTTCGGGCTTCTTCGGAAGTAAATTTTTGAAGTTCTTTGGAAGTAAATTTTTGAACTTTTTTGGAAGTAAATTTTCGAGCGTGTTCGGAAGTAAATTTTCGAGCTTCTTCGGAAATAAATTTTCAAACTTCCGCGGAAGTAAATTTTCAAGCGTCTTCGGAAGTAAATTTTTGAACTTCTTTGGAAGTACATTTTCGATCTTCTTCGGAAGTAAATTTTCGAGCTTCTTCGGAAATAAATTTTCGAGTTTCTTCGGAAGGAAATTTTCGAGCGTCTTCGGAAATAATTTTTGATCTTCTTTGGAAGTAATTTTTCGAGCGTCTTCGGAAATAATTTTTGAACTTCTTCGGAAGTAAATTTGGAGCTTCTTCGGAAGTAAATTTTCGAATTTCTTCGGAAGTAAATTTTCGAGCTTCTTCGGAAAGAAATTCTTGAACTTCTTCGGAAGTAAATTTTCGAGCGTCTTCGGAAGTAAATTTTCGAACTTCTTGTGAGAATTGCGTCTCGTTCGATGGAAAAAATTAGATCTTCCGCCTCTTCGTTGTTTCCCCCACCACGTGGGCTTCCTTCCGCCTACGTCGGGCCCCCCTTTGTCGTCCGTGTCCCCCTTAGATCCCGTATCACTTGGAATGCTCCTAAGCTGGCCTGTCCTCTCGCATGTGCCAGCCTTTTGTCTCGTTCTCTCTCGAATTCCTCACGCTCTCTCCGGCCTCTTCCGTGCTCCGTCTAACGCTTCGTTTTCTTCTCTTCCTGTTCGTTCGATTCGTTCCAAGGCACGAGGAACTGCTCGTTTTAAATTCGAGTCTCTCTTCTTCTGTTGTTTGCACGGTCCAGGCACGAACAGTCGCGATAGGATCTCGGTCGGGAAGGGACAGGGAAATCCTTGGTCTAGCTTCGACTTAGGTATTTTCGGTCGACGTACTTTCAGGTTTAGAATTTTTTTCTATTCGATTCTTCGGGTTTCACGAAGCGTTTTTCACGCTGCTGATATTTGGTGCGTGTGTAATTATAGATAGGGTAATGTTGTTGTTTCGTAGGGTTAATTTTTCAAGGTTTGCAGTTGGGTGGTTTTTGGTTGCGGAGGTATTTTATTTTTTGCTGGGTAGGTCCTATGTTTTACTGCAGAGGTATTGATTTTTGGTGCAAGGTCGTTTTATGTTGTGCACGTGGTGCAGATGCAGTGGTGTGGAACGAGTGGAGATTATAGGATTTTTGTAGTAATTAATGGAAACGGTTATGGGAGTCTGAAATATTAAAAGTTATATTCCATTTTTATTAGGTCATCCCATAAGTTCGTTCCGTGGCGTTATTTACATTTTTCGTCGCGTTTTATAAACTATATCCATGATTATCTGCCAAATTAATATTTTCAGATTTATTCTACATACAATTTTTAAAACTGGCACAACCTTATGGGATGTCCTAATATAATTTACAAAAATTTCCGCTCCGATTTACCATGACGTAATTCGAGTTGCGAAATTTTCGAGGGAACTTTTGTAATAATTAATTTGAACGTGTAAAAAGTTTGATAAAATACAGGTAAATTTAAAAAACGATAATTTTATTGTTTAAAAATGTTTATTGCGTTTATCAGTAGAAATAAATTTTAAATTTTTATTAAAATTGAAATGTTTGTAACAGAGACGTTTATTTTTTCATGTGACGAGTATATTCTGAAATAATAATTTCCTTATGGCGAATGTACTCGTATTTATTTTAATATCGATCATTTCCTTATGGAAATGTGATCATTTTCTCACGTGTCGTTACTTTAAAACTTTAAAACTATTAAAAGTAATGTTATAAGGGTGAATATACTCGTCACTATTCTAAAACTAATAATTTCCTCGTGACGAGTACACTTATCATTACCTCGAAACTTATCATTTAATCGAGACGAATATTCTCGTCACTATCCTAATTCCAATAATTTCATCATGATGAGTATACTCGTAATTATACTAAAACCAATCATTCAATCGCTTCCCTATACTGACTAGTATATTTACTATACTTATCTCGGAAGTAATCACTTAGGACAAATATTCTCTTCACTATCCTAATCTTAATAATTTCGTCATGACGAGTATTTTCATAATACATTAGAACCACTCATTCAGTCAGGACAAAAGTATACTCATCGTTACCTCGAAAGTAATCACTTAATTCAATCAGGATAAGTATACTCGTTATTACCTCGAAACAAATAAAATCTTCACATCGATTATACTCGTCATTATCTTGAAACTAACAAAATCTCCACGACGAGTATATACTCTTTATTATCCAAAACCTAATAAAATTTCCACAAGTATACTCATCTTTGCTTTAACACTAGGTTTACAGAACCCTTCAATTTGATGGGTGCGTTGTTCCAATTATACAATATTAATAGATTCAATCAACTTATATTGAGTTTATTAACACTAGAACTACCGGTCTGAAACGCATAACTAAACATAGTATTGATATCAACGCAATTGATATTAATTAATACGATATAACGAAAATAAAAGAGCACACGTAATTGTAATCTTGTTTGAACAAAAATCAACACAATTTTCATCAGAAGCAGTCCCATATTTTCAGTAATCGTCGAAATAAAATATTCGAAATACGTAATTTTGACCACCATGGTAGTTCTAGTATTAAAGCCAACAACGAATATACTAATAAAATTTTGAACAAAAATCAACACGTAATTTCACCAGAAGCAGTCCCATATTTTCAGTAATGTCGGAATAAAATATCGTAAATACGTCATTTTAACCACCATGGTAGTTCTTGTGTTTAAAGCCAGCAATGACTATACTGTGATCCCGTTTGAACAAAAATCAGCACGTAATTTTCACCAGAAGCAGTTGCATATTTTCAGTAATCATCGAAATAAAATATCCTAAATATTTTGACCCCCATTGTAGTCCTAGCATTAAAGCCAAGAAAATCTACACGACGAGCAGAAATCAATGTAATTTTCATCAGAAGCAGTTCCATATTTTCAGTAATCGTCGAAATAAAATATCCTAAATACGTTATTTTGACCACCATGGTAGTTCTAGCGTTAAAGCCAACAACGAGTATACTGTGATCCCGTTTGAATAAAAATCAACACGTAATTTTCCCCAGAAGCTGTCGCATATTTTCAGTCGTTTAATTTTTCGTTTTATTAATCAATAATAAAACGATATAATAAACGAAACAATAATTAATAATTCGTTTTATTAATTTTATTAAATCGTTTTATTTTCAATCGCGGAAATAAAATATCCAAAATATTTTGACCCCCATGGTGGTCCTAGCATTAAAGCCAAGAAAATCTGCACGACGAGCAGAAATCAATGTAATTTTCATCAGAAGCAATCCGATATTTTCAGTAATCGTCGAAATAAAATATCCTAAATACATTATTTCGACCACCATGGTAGTTCTAGTGTTAAAGCCAACAACGATTATACTGTGATCCCGTTTGAACAAAAATCAACACGTAATTTTCCCCAGAAGCAGTCTCATATTTTCAGTCGTTTAATTTTTCGTTTTATTAATCAATAATAAAACGATATAATAAACGAAACAATAATTAATAATTCGTTTTAGTAATTTTATTAAATCGTTTTATTTTCAATCGCGGAAATAAAATATCCAAAATATTTTGACCCCCATGGTGGTCCTAGCATTAAAGCCAAGAAAATCTGCACGACGAGCAGAAATCAATGTAATTTTCATCAGAAGCAATCCGATATTTTCAGTAATCGTCGAAATAAAATATCCTAAATACATTATTTCGACCACCATGGTAGTTCTAGTGTTAAAGCCAACAACGAGTATACTGTGATCCCGTTTGAACAAAAATCAACACGTAATTTTCCCCAGAAGCAGTCTCATATTTTCAGTCGTTTAATTTTTCGTTTTATTAATCAATAATAAAACGATATAATAAACGAAACAATAATTAATAATTCGTTTTATTAATTTTATTAAATCGTTTTATTTTCAATCGTGAAAATAAAATATCCTAAATATTTTGAACCCCATGGTAGTCCTAGCGTTAAAGCCAAGAAAATCTGCACGACGAGTATACTCGTCGTACACCTCCGTACGTGTTCTACGTAGAAGAAAAATCCCTTGGGTATATATACCTATGAGACAGTGACTCGATCGGACAGACAGGTCGATGTATCCTCGAATCGATATTCCATGGAAGACGAACGATCCTGACGCGGAGTCGAACGAAGGATGTCGCCTCGGATGGAACAAAGTGCTTCCCGTTCTTATTCAGACGCCGTCGCCGCGATGCAAATGCTGGATGCAAATGGCGGCGAGGAACGGAAGTCGTTCGCTCACGGGCACGGATCACGCTCCGTTATTTCCTGGCAGGCACGAGCCGTTTCGGCGCCCCCGTTGCACGCGTTCCTTTCAATCCACCCAACCGAACCACCTTCGTGGTAGTGGGCTGTTTTTAAACTACCAAGGAAACCTTACTTGCCTCTCGCTGCCATCTCGGCCACGGATATATCGGTTCGAGCTCTGGCTTTTTCGCTTTTCCTTTTCGAAACTGGATACCACCGTATCTTTCCGTCAGATGTTTCAAGAAACCTCTTTTTCTTCTCCTTTTGGGCAATGGGGTTTAGTATTAGAAGTTTTGGGCCCAAATTTTTATATTTCATGCAGAGTTTTGCGAGCTTTTGTTCTTTTATTTTCTTTTTTTTTTTTTTTTGAAACTTGATACCGTATTTTTCCGTCAAATGTTTCGAGAAACGTGAATGTTCCTCTTTTTCTTCTCCTTTTGGAAAATGGGGTTTAATATTGGAAATTTTTAGACGAAAATTTTATACTTCATGCAGAGTTTTGCAAGATTTTGGAGCTTTGGCTTTTTTTCGGAAGCTGGATATCGTATCTTTCCGTCAGATCTTTTGAGAAATGTGAATCTTTCTCTTTTTCTTCTCCTTTTGGGAAATGAGGTTTAGTAACGGAGGTTTTGGGCCAAAATTTTTGTATTTCATGCAGAGTTTTGCGAGGTTTTAGAGCTCTAGCTTTTTAATTTTTCTTTTTTTCTTTTTTCGAAACTGGATACCGTATCTTTCCGTCAAATCTTTTGAGAAATGTGAATCTTTCTCTTTTTCTTCTCCTTTTGGGAAATGAGGTTTAGTAACGGAGGTTTTGGGCCAAAATTTTTGTATTTCATGCAGAGTTTTGCGAGGTTTTAGAGCTCTAGCTTTTTAATTTTTCTTTTTTTCTTTTTTCGAAACTGGATACCGTATCTTTCCGTCAAATGTTTTGAGAAACGTGAATCTTTCTCTTTTTCTTCTCCTTTTGGGAAATGGGGTTCAGTATCGGAAATTTTGAACCGAAATTTTTGTATTTCATGCAGAGTTTTGCAAGATTTTGGAGCTTTGGCTTTTTTTTCGGAAACTGAATACCGTATCTTTCCGTCAAATCTTTTGAGAATTGTGAATCTTCCTCTTTTCTTTTCATCTTGAGAAATAGGGTTTAGTATCGGAAATTTTGAGCCAGAAATTTTATACTTCATGCAGAGTTTTGCGAAGTTTCAGATCGTGCAAGTAGTGTACTGCATTAATTTTTATTTCGTCTTGTAATTTTTATTCGCGTTAAATGGTGTTGGAAAATGTTAATTCGATTTTAGTAAAAAGTTCAATTTTAATTCAGATAAATCTTGGGGTAAATTGCGAATATAAAAATTGAATATTCGTTATAAAATCACAAGTAACAAATTATTACGAGATGCGAAGGCGCCTCGTTTATGGCTCGGGAAAAATATATTCCCACCGGTATTAATCCTGTAATTAGAAGGCTGTTGAAGAGCACTGGAGTTAATTTCTTTCAAGAGCAACTCGTTTAAAAATCCTCGCCACTTCAGATAAGTATTTTTCCTTACAGTGTTACACGTAAAGCTCGAGAACAGGCATTCGCGTGATAGCATAAGTATAAAATAGCTACCGGTATATATATACACACTATGAAGTGTGTAGTTAAAAATTTACTCTCTAAGCTTTAACGAGAAGTGATTAAAGTCGTTATTAAAATTATCCAACTGTTCTATATTTCATAAATTTGGTATTTCTTCCCAAATTTTAACACTAGGTTTACGGACGTTTTTTGTATACTTATTTTTACGAACATCCAATAAATTTACCGGTAAAGGAAACCACGTATTTTCTTTTAAAAACAAACGATGAGTTTAATTCGAAAACACTCGCAATATTAATAGATTTCATATAGGTTAATTAAATTGATTAATATTTTATAATTGGAGCAACTCACCCGTCAAATTGACGGGTCCCGTAAACCTAGTGTTAATAATTAAAATTCTATCCATCAATACACACTCGTGTAATTAAAAAATTCCCATATATATAATGTACATATTTGTATTATGTAATTTACATAGTATTTTAATATTAAAACATTTCCAATTTAAATTAGAAAATTTATCGTAAATCAAAATTTATCGCAACCATTCACATATGCTAAATATCGTTAAAAATAATACACAATGTCTGCGTCCAGAAAATTAAAAAATCGTGCAAATTTCCGAATGTAATGTTTCGAAATAAAAAATTACAAAATTGTACAGGATATTTGGGTCACCGGTATCATCGCAAAGAAATATAGTCGTTGGCCAAAAATATCGAAAAGCTTCGTTAAGCAAGACCGCGTAACGCGCAGGGCAATATTCTCGTTAAAAATATTTATCTCTTATTTTTCACGGAAAGCCATTCCACGAGAGAAACGAGAAATGCAACGTCTGTTCTGAAAACCAACGATATTTACAGGGTCCGCGGTTATTTTCCACACGTGCTCCCTAAAAGCCTTTTCATCACGGGCTTTCGTGATTTTCCTCCGGGCCCAGAAGGAATTTAGATTCGATTTACGGTACCGTCTTCGGTACAGAAATTCGAGGTATTTTCGTATCCTATATTCCCGTGCCGGAAATAAAGCAGTATTCTTAGCGGAGACGCGGCTATGTACCGCGGCTTCCGGTACACACGCTCGGTTCATTTGTTTCTTTTAGTAACGAGTTTCCAACGTGGAAAGAATCAACAAAACGCAAATAGCCGCAAATGACTCTGCCCACGTCGCATACAAATTACCTGAAAATCCTATTATGAATATTTATTCGCTCGTAAATTTCCAGCCGCCTTTGTTTTCCTTTATATCGAACTGGCTATCGGCTTTTCCCTGGAAAATTCCTTCTTTCTACCATTATCGGTGCGAGAGACAGTAAATCGTCTTAATCTTTCTCCTTTTTCTATTGGAATATAATTAGAATCGAAAATGTTCGGGATTTTCTTGCGAATTTTTTGGTTTGAGCAAGTTTGACGATAGAGGTATTATTTTATTTCTTTTTCTTTTTATCACCAGCGTGAGAGACGGTAAATTGTGTTGGTCTTTCTCTTTTTCTAGTGGAAAGTATTTAGAATCGAAAATGTTCGGGATTTTCTTGCGAAATTTTAGGTTTGAGCAAGTTTGACGATAGAGGTATTATTTTATTTCTTTTTCTTTCTATCACCAGCGTGTGAGACAGTAAATCGTCTTAATCTTTCTCCTTTTTCTATTGGAATATAATTAGAATTGAAAATGTTCGGGATTTTCTTGCGAATTTTTAGGTTTGAGCAAGTTTGACGATCGAGGTATTATTTTATTTCTTTTTCTTTCTATCACCAGCGTGAGAGACGCTAAATTGTCTTGGTCTTTCTCTTTTTCTAGTGGAAAATAATTAGAATGGAAAATATTTGGGATTTTCTTACGAATTTTTTGGTTTGAGCAAGTTTGACGATAGAGGTATTATTTTATTTCTTTTTCTTTCTATCACCAGCGTAAGAGACGGTAAATCGTCTTAATATTTCTCTTTTTCTATTGGAAAATAATTAGAATAGAAAATGTGTGGAATTTTCTTGCAAATTTTCAGATTTGAGGAAGTTTGACAATGGAGGTATTCTTTTATTTCTTTTTTTCCATCATACCGGTGTGAAGGACAGTAAATCGTCTTAGTCTTCCCCTTTTTGTATTGGATAATAATTGGAATCAAGAATATTTTGAATTTTTCTGCGAATTTTTATTTTCAGGTTTGAGGAAGTTTGAAGCTCGAAATATTCTTAGGCATTTCCAAAGTAATTTCACGCAAACTTTATTAAACGCGTAGAGGTGAATTATGAAATTTTTTCAGATTCTTTTCGAATTTTACCAATTTACACTTTCGAGTACGAACCTCGCGATATTTTCTCACTTTTCACAGTAAAAGCTGCTTGGATTATAGCAGAAAACAACTTTATCATTTCCATCGGTGTTGCATATACCTTTCAATTCAAAACTATCCCTCGATTTGTAATTTTTACTCGTTTATCACAACAAACTATCATCTCCATTCTCATTGGTCCGCTATCACAGATTGAGAACTGTCCTGTAATTACCTATAACTGCACGAAATCGCGATTAAAATGGCAGTAAAATTAAGTCGAATAAATTCCACTCCCTTACGAGCCACCGTATTCACCTAGAGGATTATTTACTGCGAACTTAGGGTAATAACACCCTAATAACCTCGAAGGGTACCTAAACGTTGGAGTTATAGCATGGCAGGATAATAAAACGAGAAATAGTTAACAGTCATAGCCAAACGTCTACCTCTTTACGATAATACCTCGCATCTTCATAATATCAGTTCCTTCCAACACACACACGCACATATATACACTCAATAAATATCATCCTATTCCACATACATTTAATACACAATGATATTTCGTTTTTACAATTCCTAAGAACGTGTTAACCTTCGAATAATAGCCACTATTTTCATGGCCACTGTTGGTAACGCGATATCGAATTGACTCTCTGTCAATAACGGTGGCTTCGCGTCAAATTGACACCCTGTCAATACCGATAGCTCGAAGTCGAATCAACTCCCTATCGCTAGTAATAACATGACGTTGATTTAACATAATCTCAGGTACTTATTTCATAATAATAGTCCCTTAACCCTTTGCAGTCGGCAATTTCGTAGTTACTTTTTCATACAAGAATTTAAAGTCAATATATAGATATCAAAGCGCACGGTATTTGTTAAAACCGGTTTGTTGCGTTTAATACTACTTATAACACGTAAGAATACAAAATTGAAAATCTCTGTAATGTTCTAAAATCAACTTTTACGATTTAAAAATTTCCCTGTAACGGGGACACCGCAAAGGGTTAAAGCGACGAATAAAAATATAATACACGGAGAATTTCAGGGTTGACCAATTTTTATTTCACGTTTGGGCGAGCTACTTTGGGCATTGGACAATTGGGACTACACTGCACGGTTTTAGTTTCCATGGGCGGCTTGTGCGTGGACGTTGCTTTGTGCTCTCTTCTAGACTCTATTTCTCGCCGCTTTTCTTCCAGTTGCCTTTTCTCATCCTCCAGAAGCGCGTACCATTTCTCCTTGGAACCGCAGTACGAGGTGGGTGGCAGCGAGTCCAAGTGCTCGTAATAGGTGTCCCATTTGTTCATGAAGTACGTCGCGATGTCGCATTTCGGCCATGGTTTCACCCTGCACGATGGAACTGATAGCGAGAATTAGCTGGAGATGGTAACCCTTGCGAGACATTTATTAAATTAATCGTTTTGCAATTTCTTGGGTACGAAATGTGAGTTAAAAAACGCCACTTATATATTTTTACTTTGAATAATAAGTAAATTTCGCTTTTCACACGTTTCTCTCAAAACAAACACATCACACTCCCGAATATATGAAACAAACAGTCACCTATCGAAACTCTCGCACAAAAGGTTTAGAAACGTTAGATTTCTCAGATATTTTTATAATTTTGTAATTTTGTAAATTTAAGAATTTTTTAAAATAGGGGTAATATGATTGTGTTAAAATTAAAAATTTTAAATTGCCGTATGATTTAATTGTCGATATAGAAATAAGTAAAAAAATAAATAAAAGAGAATATTCAAATTTTATCAAATATAGTGTTAATTAGATTTATGTAATTTATCGTATAAATCGTTGAATAAATTCTGGCAATAATTGAAATGTACTAAATCAAGAACTTTTCTTATACTCGGATCTATTATGTGGTTTATAATTGAAAAAATGGGAGAGTAGAGCAATCTTCAATCTTTTCACTCTTCTGTTTGAAAAAATAGGACAGTTTGAATTACTTACCACCACAGGGACTACGTGGACAATCGTGCTGCAGTCCATTTCGATGGTAACAATCGCAGTCTATGTAGACCACCCCTGCGAGCAGTTCTCGAGACTTCACTTTCCTCAGGTGATTCTCCGTCTTTCCTCGCATTGTCACCGGTCTTTTACCTTTCGAGCTCATCTGCTGAGCTTTCGTATCCTAACAGAGAATACATCTCGCAATTATCCTCCAATAATACTCACAAAAGAAAACGCACATAAAAATCGAGTAACCTTTCGAGAACAATACAAACCTCTCATCCTGGATATCCTAAAAACATTAAATAAAATTTGAATAAAATACTCATTCTCCTCTCATTTGCATCCCACTCGAATTTTCATTCCTGCATTTCGAATTTCCTACCAATTTCAAGAATAGAAGATTCAAGAGAGATACCCTAGGTCCCGAAAGAGGAAGCCTGGTCAAAGAGCCATTGTCCGAGGATCTACAATTTAAAACCTCGTACCCTATACACCAGGGTACACCAGCACGATTTCACTTTAAAATCCAGCAACCTTCTATATTCAACGCTAAGCGAACTTCCTAAATCCCACAAGCCTGCCAGCCTATTTACTCTAGAAATATCTAAAACACACGTGGAACGGAACACGTTACACAATGTTTCGTGGCAGAGAGAATTTTATTAAACGAGTGGTCGGAGAATGTTACAATTTCACTTTCAAACCATCTACAATATCTCGACCCTGAACACGTGGATCCATGGCCGCGGATAACAAGACCAACCTGTGCGGTTTCGTCTGCGGTCAGCACACACACCGATCCTCCATTTCATCAAACCTCGCGTGTTCAGCCTGCCATTGGGTTTCTTTCCGCTTCAACTCTAGCACGATTCTCGGCACAGGAAGCTTGCACTCGTCCTGAAGACCGTTCCTCTTAGCCCGGCAGGTCTCGTAACGATACAGCAGATTCGGCGGCACGTGGTCCCTGTAACGAGTCACCAGCTCCTCGGAGGTCACCTTTGGAACCGAGTCGGCTAGCAGCTGGTCCCTTGGTTCGTCTACAACCGAGCACGGGGCCGCGGCACGGTCAGATCTAACCTGGACTCCTGGTTTTTGGGAACAGGATTTCGGTCTTACTGTGGACGAACTGGTTTGCACGAAGTTGGTGCTAGATTTCCGGCAGTCGTTTAGACGTCCAATCGGCGTAGCACAAGATTTCGGCCTGTCCGTTGATGGACAGCAATACTGAGGACAGACGGATCTTCTAGGAACACGAGCAAAAGGACCTGGAGCGAAAGTATCAGGAGGATCGAGGCCGTTCCTACGTTCTACCGTCAGGACAGGTGGTTTGGATTCACTGAGACACTTCTGTCTGAACTTGTTCGCGCCTGGACAAACAGGTGGACACTTGGGGACTGGCGGAGGAGCTTGGTCTTGACAGGCGTCGCCTATCTGCTGTATTATCCTGGCGGTGGGCCCGTCTTCGGTGCTTTTGGACTCCATGTAGCCGCAGAAGTCGTCGTCGGGTGGGTGGCTGATCATTCGGGTCTCTGGGCCGCAACACTCGTCCACGCTGGTCTCCAGGATGTTGTGCTGACACGGTGCAGAGTTGTCGGACGGGCTCAGGTAGCCTATTGCTGTCGGACAGTCGCAGCCTCGGGGCACCCGGGTCTCGAAGCAACGTTTCGAACCCGTGTTCCTACCGTTCTTGTTACATCTGGTCAGGTTCGCTGTCGTGTACTTCTTGTTCGCTGTGCAGGTTAGAAATGTCACTGGTGGTTCGCGGATTTCGTCTGTGTTGCAGAAGATCGAGGACGACTTCTCCGGTTGGGTCGCGTAGACGATCTTCGAGCTCGGTTTGTCAGGGTGTTTCGAGCCTTTCGTGGTGTGCAGAGTTGTGAGTTTGTTCGAACAGCCTGTGGGACATTCTGGGGCTGTCGTCGGGACCATTACGGCCCTTGCGAATGGGCCTTCCGAGCAATCGCAGGATTCTAGGCAGTAGGTCGTCGGGTGTTCCGTGGACTGAATGGCTTGGCATAGTGGAAGTTGAGCGGTTTCTTCAGGGCAGGCTATGATTCTGAAGAGCAGAAATTTATTTCATGTCGCTGAGAGTTGCTAGGTTTTACAATTTTATCGTGGAAATTAAACTGTTCGTAGTTAAACGTTGATGGGGATCGGAAGATTTATACTTTTGATTAATGTTACCTAGGATAGGCAAACGATGTTTCTCGTTGCAAAATATTCGTTGTTTTATTTTATATAAGGATTTTAGCGTGGAAATATAACCAGGATTGGAAAATTTATATTTTTTTAAGAAGGATGATAAATGTAATTTGGTCTAGA
Source organism: Euglossa dilemma (assembly GCA_002201625.1). Taxonomy (NCBI): domain Eukaryota; kingdom Metazoa; phylum Arthropoda; class Insecta; order Hymenoptera; family Apidae; genus Euglossa; species Euglossa dilemma. Next base: position 587,739 of record NIJG01000088.1, on the reverse strand, counting down.
CTATGTCTGTTTCATTTGATACAAATGATGCTTTTACAAGATTCTAATTATTAAATATTTGTCACGCTATTTTATAATCGTATAGTTTAATAATTTCGTTGCAGAAATTGGGTTCCAGACTCGGATCAACGAGGATTAGAAGATTTATATATTTTTAAAGAGGATCTGGTGATAAATATCATCTAGGCTAGACTATATCTGTTTCATTTTTCATACAGATGATGGTTTTGCAAGATTCTAATTGTCAAATATTTGTCACGCTATTTTATAATCGTATAGTTTAATAATTTCGTTGCAGAAATTGGGCTGCAGACTCGGATCAACGAGGATTAGAAGATTTATATATTTTTAAAGAGGATTCTGATGATAAATATCATCTAGGCTAGGCTATATCTGTTTCATTTTTCATACAGATGGTGGTTTTGCAAGATTCTAATTGTCAAATATTTGTCACGCTATTTTATACTTGTATAGTTTAATAATTTCGTTGCAGAAATTGGGTTCCAGACTCGGATCAACGAGGATTAGAAAATTTATGTATTTTTAAAGAGGATCTGGTGATCTGGAGGATCTGTTACTTGGTCTAAGCTATATCTGCTTAATTTGATACAAATGATCGCTGTCAAGCAGTTAGTTTTGCAAGATTCTCGTTGCAAAATACATGTTGTGTTACTTTATACCCGTATACTTTAATAATTAGTAGGTTCCTATTTTTTAAAAGAAGATTCTGTCTCCTAAAAATCTTTCAGCTTATACAAGTTGAAATTTACCTAATAACAACCATCATCGGATGTCTATTTAATTTTTCACAAATTCACCGATCCAAATTTACGCCGAATTGCTAAAACAAAATTATCCTTCTTCTCTAATTCGCGACGTGAAGATTCATTTCGTCCAGATTATCGCGACGAAGGTATGCCGATTAATATTAATAATCGCGGAAATTGACATCTAATTTTAAGACGCGCGATTATCCGCCGAGTAAAAGGTGCAATGGAATAAAATAAAAATGCCGAGGTATATCGGGTTCGAGAGTCTATCATTACCAGGGCGCCCAACGTGATATTAATATCTGACAGATGAAATTCCCCATAAGAGGAAGACCTAAGCTGCGCTATCAATCAGAGCAAACACAACACGATGTAATAGAAATGATGAAATGAATACCCAGAAGCCGAGTAACTCGAGCAAGTCGTCAATTTTCAAACAGCCTGAGCACACTCTCTCATCCTTCCTCATTCATCAACCCGGGACTCCACGCAAACGACCTGCGCGCAAAAACGACGACATCTAACCAAATTACGTCTAACCACCGAGCACACACTTTCTCCTCTCTGCTCGTCCAGGTTTCTCGATCCATCCTGGTTCCCCTTCTAATCCCCATCGGATGAAAAGCTTCGCGTTGGGTCTCACTTGGTTTGCTTACCTGGAGGACGGGCCGAATTTCGTTGCCCTGGTCTCCACGAGAAGACGCGTTTTCTGGATGGGTGTGCACCGATCCCCCGGCACCTGGACAACCTGTGCCACAGGTTGATCACCTTCGAAGCGACACTCCAGCAGCGTAGATCCCGGTGGATAGCGCGGACAGCAGGTGGGTAGCGTGGTTGCTGGACAGTCAAGGCCACGGTACTGTTGGAATCGAATTACATACAGCTCGTATCGGTCGTGCTTGCTTCTTTTCACCATCGAGGCTTGTCTCTAGCGAAACACCGTCCAGCTTTCCGGCGAGTTACGCTTTCGAAACAGGGAGAACTTCCCGAGGGAGAAACCGTGTTTGCCCCGTTCAGATATCGATATCTCTCGATTTGTCGTGATATCCGTGTTTGCTAGGACACGAGTTTGCTCAGATGGGATTTGTCGGTTGGAGGTTCGCAGTGAAGACGAGTCTATGCTCGAGTTAGCCTCGAGGCTACCATCTAGATAGCCACTTGTGGAGTTTGTTTGCGGACGTTTCTCTTTGTTGATTGTTACTTGCGGAGTATTTTAGGACGTTGGTGAAGCTAGATGATGGTGTTTGGAATGGAGGTGTCTTTTGGAAATAGAATTCTGAGGTCTGAGAGTCTTTTCACAGCTGTTAGTGAATTTTGGTGGCTATTGGTATATTATTGAATCTAGGAAGTTTGTATTTTGAACGATGGTACCTTTTAAAGATAGAACTTTGAATTCTGAGAGTCTTTTCAGAGACAGTAATTTTTTATGAATATTGGTACATTACTGAATCTAGGATGATAGTGTTTAGAGCGGAGGTATCTTTTGAAAATAGAATTCTGAGGTCTGAGAGTCTTTTCACAGCTGTTAGTGAATTTTGGTGGCTATTGGTATATTATGGAATCTAGGAAGCTTGTGTTTTGAACGATGGTTCCTTTTAAAGATAGGACATTGAATTCTGAGAGTCTTTTCAGAGACAGTAATTTTTTATGAATATTGGTACATTACTGAATCTAGGAAGATAGTGTTTGGAATGGAAGTATCTTTTGAAAATAGAATTCTGAGGTCTAAGAGTCTTTTCAAACCTGTCAGTAACTTTTGGTGTATATTGGTACATTACTGAATCTAGGAAGATAGTGTTTGGAATGGAAGTATCTTTTGAAAATAGAATTCTGAGGTCTGACAGTCTTTTGAGACCTGTCAATGATTTTTTATGGCTATTGGTAAATCTCTGAATCTAGGAAGATAGTGGTTGGAATGGAAATATCTTTTGAAAATAGAATTCTGAGCTCTGAGAGTTCAGGCAAGTAAGGATTCAAATCTGTAATTTTTTGTGGCTATTGTTATATTACTGACTCTAGGAAGATAGGATTTTGAACGAAGGTACCTTTTAAAAATAGAACTTTGAGTTCTTAGAGTCTTTGGAACCTATTACTGATCTTTGATGACTATTGGTGCATTACTGAATTTAGAAAGGTAGTATTTAAAATGGAGATTTTTTTCAAAAATAAAATTCTGAATTCTGAGAATCTTTTGATGACTGTCAGTAGTCCTTGGTGACTATTGGTACATTACTGATCTAGGAAGATAGTGCCTGTAGAATGAAAATATTTTTCGAAAATAAAACTCTCTAAACTTTTAAGATTCTTTTAAGATCTCTACTTGGTTACTTAGTGTTTACTCAATGTTTGAAATGAAAATATTCTTCAAAAATTGTAAGTTCTGAAATTCTCTTAAAATCTGCCAATATATCTTGATGACTACTCGATGTTTGTAATGAAAGTATTTTTTGAAGATAGAGATCTCTTTCGGTTCTTTCGTTGACTATCGATGATTCTTAAACATATTCTATCAATTCTGAGAATTTTTTAAATACACTCTACATTCTTTTATAATCTTCTGACAATCTTTCGACGTTAGGTGCACAAAGTTTCTTAATGATTGGTAGGTAAATAAGAACATGGAAGGAGAGAGAGGAACTATTAAACGCGAATTTCGAGGTGATTCGACTGTTTGGCGAATATAGGAGGCTTTATGCGTTTGAAGGATTGCACGGTGGTTGTTTATGTAACGATAAATGAAGATTTACGAGCGAGAATGATTGATGGATTGCTCATGATGGATATAAAACGTGCAGTAAGCGTGCATTATGATTTGTGAGAATTCGGAGAAGGATCGAGGCGATTTCCAGGATTCATTTTGCTGATTTTAAATATATCTTCACTCAAATTTTGCCTCTTTTCTTTCACATTAAAATCAGCTGATATTCGATTCTTTCTTTTGTCTCGTCGAGTTAGAATTATTTATTAAAATCACGATATAGGAAGTGAATTTTTAAAATGAATTTCCAGTTATATATTTAATGATTCGAAGGAAGTACTTAGCGTTGAATATTCATCGTTCCCCTAATTTTGGAAATCGTGTGGTATAAAGATATTTTAATTACACGTATTTAATTAATGAATTATAGGGACTTAGAAGCTGTGGATTGTTAGTTATTCCAATACAGTAGTTAATAAAAATATATTATTATATAAATTGGATAAATTTTACTTGCCCATCTGAGTTTCTTACCCCATTATTCTTTGCATGTCTCTCCATTTCGCTGTATACACTTGTTAAGTGGCCCTTGTTGCTGCAAAAATTACAAATACTGTCAAACATAGAAACAAAATCATCGATTATTAATTATATCAAATTAAATCGCATTCGGTGATTTTTATTCCGAATTTTTAGTTAGGAAAATTGAGGAAGAAAACATTCTAATAAAATTCTAATAATCAGTTCTGTTATGTTTCAACTTCTTTAATAATTATTGCATAATTTTTTGGAAGCGTTAGAAGTTAAGGAAAAAATTATAAACGTTTTAAAATAATTTTTTGATATTTATATTATATTATTTTATTTTTATTTATATTATATTATTTTTTAATATTTCTTTAAAAATACTACAAGACAAAGATACATCGATATTTAAAAACTAAAAATTTTATAGAATTCTTTCCAAAAGGCCAAAATCTAAACATTACTAAATTATCCTAACAAACCCAAAGAAAAACCTGCTCGAAAAAACTCTAAATCGCATAACTGACAACTATCATTGCACACAATGACGAGATACCTCCCCTGAATGTAACAAAACGTGAAAGAATGATTGCAAACAACGAAAAGAACGTCTCCATTCAGTATTTTTATTAACACCCATCGCGATGTGCATTTAAATCTAATCGTCCGTTCAACTAGACTCGCTAAACGTCTAAATCCCACGCACAAAGCAACTATTCCCCATTTCCACCCCTGTAAGCATCGCTAAGAATCAGCATTGTCGTGCAGAAATCTCGTGCTGGTCGGCAGGATCTGTCGTTGATCGATTCAAATCCGAAATAAGCATGCTGGCCAGTGTCCAGCCAGCGTATGCAAATCGCACACGGGCCACTCCCCAGTAAAAAGGAACTTGACGTTACGGGCACAGCTGCACCCCTCCTGCTTTCATAATTTAAACCCGTTGCACTTTTCATTCTCCCCTTTTCTTTCTTTTTCTCGCCGCGTTTCTGCTCGTCGAATCGTACCCCCGAGCGAACGAACGCTCATTCGGGTTCATTAGGCGGAGTCTAATCACGTTGCAACGGTTAAATAGGTGTCGCGCGCCACTTTGTCGCTGTCGAGCGAATTGTATGAATTGGTAGAGGGAAAGGGAGAGGAAATTTTATTTTTTTATTTATTTTTGCGGAATGTCGAGGCTTTTCGGTTCCTCGGAATTATGGTTTTTTATTTTTGCGAGGTGTCGAGGCTTTTGAGTTCCTTAGAATTATGCTTTTTTATTTTTACGGAGTGTCGAAGCTTTTGGATTCCTTAGAATTATGCTTCTTTTACTTTTGCGAAGTGTCGTGGTTTTGGGTTCCTCGGAATTATGCTTTCTTTATTTTTGCGAGGTGTCGTGGGTTTGGGTTCCTCGGAATTATGCTTTTTTTATTTTTGCGAGGTGTCGAGGTTTTTGGATTCCTCGGAATTATGTTTTCTTTATTTTTGCGGGATGTCGGGATTTTCGGTTCTTCTGAATTGTGCTTTTTTTTATTTTTTTGTGGTGTCGAAGCTTTTGGGTTCCTCGGAATTATGCTTTTTTATTTTTGCGAGGTGTCGAGGCTTTTGAGTTCCTTAGAATTATGCTTTTTTATTTTTACGGAGTGGTCGAAGCTTTTGGGTTCCTTAGAATTATGCTTTTCTTATTTTTGCGAAGTGTCGTGGTTTTGGGTTCCTCGGAATTATGCTTCTTTTATTTTTGCGAGGTGTCGAGGTTTTTGGGTTCCTCGGAATTATGTTTTCTTTATTTTTGCGGGGTGTTCGGTTCTTCCGAATTGTGCTTTTTTTATTTCCGTGTGGTGTCGAGGCTTTTGGGTTCCTCGGAATTATGCTTTTTTATTTTTGCGATGTGCCGAGGCTTTTGAGTTCCTCGGAATATTTTTTCTCTATTTTTTTGAATATTTAATTTTGGAAATTTCTAAATTGTTTTCTTAAGGATTCAGTATTAATGTATTAATTTTTTATATATAATTATGTATTAATTTTGTTTATATAGAAATATGAGATGTTAGTGATAATGGGAATTTAGATATTTTATTTTATAAGTTTGTGGTTTTTGTTCTCATTTTTTCGTGTTTTTATTATTATAAAAGACGTATGTTGGTATTAGTGGAAATTTGGATGTTTAATTTGGGAAATTTGCGGATTCTTTGCGTGATTTCTTAATGGGTTTGTTATTACAGATATTATCTATATTTGTTACTCTTTTTTACATTGATTACGTTCAATTTTCTGACAGTTACAAAAAAATTCCTTTCACTTGAACAGTGAAGCTTCAGATAGGTTTATTACATCTCTTCTTGCTCTTCCTTCTCTATTATGTGAAGATTTGTTGTAAGACTTTAATGACCAGTGACTTTGCAAATATATTATAAACTACATATATATATTTGAAATTTCACTTTTCACTCATAAGTGTATCTAAATAAATCCAGTTATGTAAGAACTAATAAATATCTAATATTGATGGATACTTGATTGAGTAATATTAAACATTACATAAGGAAATATTATAGTTTTAAACGCGAGCAAAAATACTTTCGTAATCCTGTATTAGGCCAATGACTATGACAAGTTGCGAATCTTTAACTCGACGAACATAAATTATTTTTTCATACAACATAATATATTATTATTTTTTTTTTTACATGATTTTTATAATTTCAAACGAATTTCTTTTTCCTGAACCTAATATATTATTTAAAATTACATTCTAATTATTTGTAATGGCCGAAAATTGCATTATTATTTATTTTTCCATTATTTTTCTAATTTTAAATCGATATTTTTTTCCCTAACCCAATATATTACTTAAATTTTCATTCGAATTATTTTTAATTTCACTTTACTAGCATGGACAAATATTTTCCCCGGTGATCTCGCAATTCTCTGTAATCCTCTAAATTGCACAGCACTATCACCGTGGCAGAAAATAGTGAAAATTGCACAACACCGTAGACACGGTGTTAGCTTTCAGTCAGCGAGGTTCGCATGATTCATCGGTGCTCTTTCACCTGCGCTACATCTGACCGGTTATAGCAATCGGTGCATTAGAAATTTTTCGCAACGGGATAACCTGCGATTAACCTAATCGTGAGCACGCGTTTACTTAGATAAACCGTGCGTTTTATCTCTCGCGATCACGGTGAAAGTGACCGGCGTCTAGGAGAGCTTGAAATGATCATTTCGACGAAAGTGATCGCTCGTGGAAACTCGAGATGATCGAGAAGGGTACTCACTATGGAAGATTAGTCGACGCTGGCATACGATTCACGGCAGCTGCCATAATTTCTCCCGAATACCGGTTTTATTCGAATACACCCGATTCGAAATGCACTCGTACACTCATAATTTGACAAATTTTACCACCACTTCACGAAAAATTTAAAGATTCCACGCTTGATCTGAAGAGTTCAGGGCATGACGATATTATTCCTCTGTTTCGATTATCGCATTCGCGATCGTGATCGAATAGTCGACTATATTCCGTGCATCTCTTCGGTATAATTCTCGTGAATTTTTCATACCTAACCGCGAAAAGATATATATCGCATTGACACGAATGAAATTCATACAAATTGTAGAAACTTTTACGATTTTATCTTGGACGGAATATATAAATAAATAAATACTATGGATAGCTAAAATTAAACGCTTCTCTAGTGTACTATTTCTTATAATTAAATCGTAGCGTTGCTTAATAGCATATTAAAGGATCAATTATCATATTTCACTGTGTTATTCGTATTCCGTTGCGAGAAATTTGAATTATTTCGATTGCCAGGTAAGGAGGTAAACAAAAAATTAGTTATGACAGAGTAAATGTAAACAAAGTTTCTCTCAATTTATATAATATTTACACGTCGTAGATGTTAATATACATGAGGAAATTTGAGTTCTCTCTATTGGTAGGAAAATAGTCTATCGTTCTGACAAATCGATGTAAACAATATTTGCGATACAATCTTCTTCATCCGAATCTCAAAATTTCTTATCCTCGTTCAGAGAAAAAGTGAAGAAAATAATTTTATCTCCGTCTCGACTTGCCAAATAAATCTATTCGGTTCGCTCTCGTCAAATTCGACACCTGTCATTGACAGTGTACTAATCGTTGTCAGTATTACATATCATACTGTTAATATATAAGAGAATCGTATATCATTTTGGGAAATATGAGTTCTCTCTATTAACAGAAAAATAGTTTATCATTCTGACAAATCGATGTAAACAAATTTCCAATCTTTGCAATATATAATCTTTTTTACCCGAATCTCAAAATTTCTTATTTCTCGTTCAGAGAAAAAGTGAAGAAAATAATTTTATCTCCGTCTCGACTTGCCAAATAAATCTATTCGGTTTGCTCTCGTCAAATTAGACACCTGTCATTGACAATGTACTAATCGTTGTCAGTAGCCCCGGTCCGAAGCAAGGTGCAGGCCACGGGTTTTTTAAATAGCGTTTAGGGATAAATAAAGGTTTATTACGGATGTAAAGCGCGAGGCTCGGCTCCCGGCGTGCTTATGCAAATAACATAAATCATGGCGGCGGTGTTCCCTTTCCCGGCCGGGTGAAACGAGGGTGGTAAAACGGCGGCGCGACACGCAGCCGCGCGGAAGGTTAATCTAATTGAAAATATGTGTTGCTTTATCGAATCGTAATTCCTTATCGGGGCTGTCGCAGTCGTGGAAACATCCCGGGGCATCGTGCGACGATAAATTCCGCGGCAGGCCGCGGTAAAATTGAACCGTTGGCAGAAGCGTTTCTGCGGGAGTTCGCGGGATTATGGGACCGATCTCGCGTGAGAAATGTTATCGGGGTTGCAGACGAATGGCGAACGTTGATTCGCGATAATTTTTAGTGGTCGCACGTCTTTCAGCCGAGGTTTTGGCAGGTTATTTCTGTCTCGTAACGATGGAGAATTCCTGTGGCGAATTTATTTACGTTGTAGCATTCAAGCATTGAAAGCTTTGGTAATTTTTGGTTATTTTTTGGCTTTGCTAGGTTATCTATTTTGCACGATAATAAAGATAGATAAAGATTTATATGGAATTTATTTAGATTATAGATTCTTTTCGGTTTGCTAAGTTATTTATTTCCTGTATTAATGAAGAATTTTTGCGACGAATTAATTGTGTTGGTAGGATTAAATTAAAGGTGCGAATTTTTCAGCGATTTTGGGAATTGCAAATAATTCTCAAACTAAAGTTATTTTACATAATTTAGAATAATTTAAAATAATTTTGTTGTAAAATCTTGCATTGCAATTCTATATTTAATTACTCGTCAGCCAAAAGATTCGCGTGTTTCAAAAGTAGTTAATAGTGAACTGTACCATCTAAGAATCTAAAAAGAGAAATTACTAATCTAGAAATCGACTTGAATTGTTTACATTTTTAATTTACGAAAAGTTCGTAGTAAATTCGATTAGTAAACACTTTCATCTGCAATTTAATTCGTGTTTATTTTTTAATGAGAATTGCACGTATTAAGCGTACTTCGGAACGAAAGAAAGTCGTGTCCCATTGTAAATTTAATATATTACCAACGATCTCATTATTGAACCGGAATAACCTTTTGCTTTACCGTTATTACGCCATTAAACTTTCGCTCGAGAACTAATTCGCAAACGTTCGCGAAGCATATACATTTCCGCTTCTGATACACTCTATTTCACGCGATTATGCTTGCTACCCGCAACCTATGTTTCAGTTACACGATTCTTTCCTGTAAATTGCTCGCGATGCTCGTATTCATCTCGCGGTCGCATAAATCGCCCCTCATTTATATTCATTGCCTCCCGATTCATTCCAATACCACCTAATATTCGAAGTTTAAATATCGAATCAATTTTCAATAAATAAAATACATACGTTAATCTCGAGTTCTCCAAATGAAATATAATTGTCGAAAATATCTCACACCATGGGACTACTATTGTCAGACAATAAACAGAGATATTAAAGCATTGGGTTGGTGAAAAAATAGTATCGTAATTTCAGTGTAAAATAATAACCATTTCTTTTAAAGCGATAAAGTTATTTTTATTTATATTTATATTTTACAGGTAAGGATCGGAAAATTAATTATGCCTTAATATGTTTCGCAATAATTCCTCCTTAATTCATCAATTAAATTTCACACAAGCTCGGTAGCAAAAGTAGCAAAAATTCTCAAAACTCCTACGAGTTGTTGAATACGAATCCTACGAGCCATTTTCATTTACAATACTTTAGACATTAAGATAGGATGAAAATCAATCCTGTGTTAATTTATTTCACAACAATTCTGCCTTAAGTCTCCAATTAAATTTCGCACCACCTCGGTACCAAAAGTAGCAAAAATTCCCAAAATTCCTACAAGTTACTGTACATGAATCTTACGATCCATTTTGACTTAAAATACTTTACAGATTAAGATAGGAAAATCAATCCTGTGTTAATTTATTTCGCAATAGTTCCTCCTTAATTTTCCAATGAAATTTCAAACCAGTTCAATACCAAAAATATTCCAAAATTTGCAATGATTTGGGACTAATTTGGAGACTAATTAAGAGACTAATTAGGAATATTCCCTCGAGCCATCTTGTACACAATTGCGAGCTCTGGAAGCACCTGGGCCTTCTGTACAGTTTATTTCGCAATAATTCTTCCTTAATTCTCCGATAAAACTTCACACCAGTTCAGTACCAAAAATATTCCGAAATTTGCAATGATTTGAGAATAATTTGGAGACTAATTAGGAATATTCCCTCGAGCCATCCTGTACACAATTGCGATCCCTGAAAGCACCTGGGCCTTCTCCACAGTTTATTTCGCAATAATTCTTCCTTAATTCTCCGATAAAACTTTGCATCAGTTCAGTACCAAAAATATTCCGAAATTTGCAATGATTTGAGACTAATTTGGAGACTAATTAGGAGGAATATTCCCTCGAGTCACCCTGTACACAATTGCGAGTCCTAGAAGCACTTGGGCCTTCTCCACTGTTCATTTCGCAATAATTTCTAAACTTCGCATTAGTTCAATACCAAAAATATTCCGAAATTTGCAATGATTTGAGACTAATTAGGAATATTCCCTCGAGCCACCCTGTACACAATTGCGAGTCCTGGGCCTTCTCCACTGCGCAACGACGACGCTGAGAAGCAAAGCGTCACGAGGAGATAAGTAGCCAGGCACGGACGACGAGATATCAGCTGGTGCACGTATCGACGCCTTGTTTACCTGCTCAAACAGCGGGACGAACAGTCGGTTCCGTCACGGTCGAGCGGCGGAACCGGCCGAGAAGTGGCGAACTTTCGCTTCGGGCCCGCTCGCAGCGCCGCCGCTGGGCCCAAGTCGCAGTTACTCCCAGCGCTGAACCAGACCCATTGCGCAACGCTCGCGGTTTCGCAATGGAGTCGCGTATCGATCTACCAGGCGTAATTGGAAAATCGATATCGAGCGATCGCGGAAAGGGGCGTGGGTCAGATTATGTCGACGAGATACTCTGGAGATGCTTGATAAGCATTCACTTCGAGGTTGCTAGGTTAGGTAACCGTATCTGGTCTTTAAAATTGGGAAAATTGTTTAAGTTTATAGGTTAGGTGATGGAGTAACATTGATTTAATTGAATACTAGTCGCTATTCCTCGATATCTATCAAACTCAAAGTTAGGAGAGTTAGTTCTTTAACTTTTTGAGGTTAGGTTTGTTAAAAACAGGCCTGTCTTTTACTTAGCTACCTATGCATGATGCATCGAAGAGTCGAAGTTACTCATTTATTATTATTATTATTATTCAGTTGGCGATCAGACGTCTTTCGATAACACTTTCACGATGAGATTATCTGTTTTCTTTAAAATTCGGCTCAGTTTGAGTGTAATTGTTGGGTTTTGAGGTTAGATAATGATCGAATTAAATACTCAAAGTTGTGAGTCCTCGGTACCTAGCTCGGTCAATCACCAAACTCAAAGCAAGAACGAATGTAACAGAGGTTCACGAAGAAGTTGTTTCACTTTTTGAGGTTAGGTTGGTTAAAGACTTTTACTTAGCTTCCTATGCATGTTGCATCGAAAAGTTTTTATCCACTTGGCAATGTTTTCATTAAAAAAACTCGTTTAAAACATCAATTGCATAATAGGATTCTGTTCGTTCTACTCTGTAACATTCCGTGCAATTTCGATTCCTATTTTCTATGAAATTGAGCCTGTTTTGGAGGGAATTATTAGGTTCCAAGGTTAGGTAATTTGACATCAGAAATTTTCCAAGCTAATAATAAGCCACCTGAAATCCACTCACAGGTGACCCAAAGCTTCTTCCTTCGTTTGATCTACCATTCCTTGAAACCTCCAATCCAGAGAATCTCAATCTACCGTTCTCCACAACCCATTTGCTCGAATTCTCAGTTTTGACAGGATAAATGCTTCGAGTCGACAGTGAGCTAATCAGAATCCACGCACAGGTGTCGCAAAGCATCCTCGCTGAACCAACCATTCCTCGAAGTCTCTAATCTCCCACAAGCTTCTGGAATGAAAAGCAAGGTTAACCCCTAAGCGAGACACCGGGAATCCCGTTGATCAGCCGATTAACCCTTTAACTGCGACGCCGAAATCATATGTTTCGCCCAGGACGCCACGGCATTATTTTCATTATTCAAAGCATGTAATGGCAAAATAATAATAAATTAATGTTAGAAGGTAATATTGTTATCAAATGGAGCGTTTCTCTTACTGGTGGTCATGGGTGACCACCGTGGCGCCTTAGTAACGGTTCGACGTAGATTACGACACATTGGCTATATTCAAATATGCTAACTCTCGATTTTCATTTAGTTTTTTACAATCGTAAAAAGTTGAAAGGTTCCTGTCACCCATGACCACCGTGGCGTCACGGGAGAAACCGTTGCCGGTCATATGTGATCACCATGGCAGTCAAAGTGTTAAAGCCAGCGCCGTGACACGTTGGAAAAACCTACGGTGTCTCGGGGTGAACGACATCGGGGCTGGTGTAATTATCAGAGACCCCTATAAGACACAAAGTGCACCGACGATGCTCGCGCATTCCATTACGTATTCTATTAACGCCGGGAATGAGCGTCTCGCTGTCTTAATTCCAGCCCCCATCGCTCGCTCGCAGAAAATAAGCACCGGATTTATGGCCGGATTAAGCGACGCCGTTGCGAACAGATTAAGGGACAACGGACGCCGGGCCATGACGACGGCCGTGCGTGGGAAGAAAAACGACGCCGCTCCGTGCGACAGGGACGCGTGTCTCCTCTTTCGTCGCCTACCCTTTCCGCCCCTGTCGCGCGTCTTTTTCTCCGCTTTTTCCATCGCGTTCGTTGGCCCATGCCGCTTTTATCGCCCAGGACCTGGCCGAGCAGAGGAAACGGTAGTCGATGATGGGATGGACCTACCAGTCGAGGCACGTAAGACGATACCCAGGGACAGGGGATGATATGGAGCCAATTTATCGGTGTCTCGTTCAACCATCCAGATCCTGTGTCCACGAGGTGCCTCGAATATTATTACACGACCCACGGTGGGCCCCCCTCTATTGTACTCGCTTTGGGTCTGCTGGCTGAACCGGCTAGGTGATAAATTCGATCATTACCTAACCTCGGAACCCAAATATTCTCCCCAATTTTAAAGGGAATAGCAACCTATGTTAAAGAGGAACGTTAAAGAGCGAGATAATCTTATCATGTAATAGATGTTTCAAGCTGGAGTCATCGAAAGACTTTTGATTGTCAAATGAATAACAATCCAAACTACGAGTAATTTTCACTTGCACTTTTCGATGCACCATGCGTAGATAGCTAAGTAAAAGACATTACAGTTTTTAATCAACATAGCTGTAAAAGTTTGTTAGTACGTGTCGAGGAATCACAAATTAAGTTGCTTAATCCTTTGCACTCGAGAGGCGACTCTCAGTCGCTATTTAATCAGATTCTATAGATCGATATTAATCGATGTATCAAATTTAAAATTATCTACCGATGCGTGGAATATCACGATAAAATAATTACATGTCTTAATTTTCACAGGATTTCTTATTTACCGTTTTAACACTAGATTTAGAGGACTTGTCAATTTTACGGATGGGTTGCGTCAATTATACCATATTAATAGAATTAATTAACTTATATTAAGTCTGTTAATATTGCGATTGTTTTCAAATTAATCCCATCGTTTGTTTTTTAAAGAAAATTTGTGGTTTTCTTTACCCTAAATCAAACCGGTGTCCGTTGAAATAAGTATACAAAAATATCCGTAAATCTAGTGTTAAAAATATCGTTAATTTTATGGTAAAAGATCTTCGAATTGTTATTTTTCTGTATCGAAAAAATCATCGAGTGCAAAGGGTTAAAAACACGCTAAACAAGTGTTTAGTCATTGACACTTGTACCTAACTTTACCTTTTCAACAAATTAGCACTAATCAAATCCATCATCCACCTAAAAAGAATTCATCGGGAAACGCGTGTAATCCAATTCGAATTGACTATCTGTTGAACCAACTCTATCAAAACATTGCCTCCCGATTCATTCGAATACTACCTAATATTCAAAGTTCAAACCCCGAATCAATTTTCAACGAATAAAATACATACGTTAATCTCGAATTCTCCAAGTGAAATATAATTGTGGAAAATATCTCACACCATTGACTATAGTCAAACCATAGAAAGAAAATATTAACTCTTTGCAGTCCGAATAATATATTTCAATTTTGTTACCAGTAGCCCTTAACGTTTCTAAATTTATTATTTGGAATTTATTTCGACTAAAAAGTAGGGCTATTTAAATAAATGAAGGAAGAAACAAATTCGATTAAAAATCAGTTATATTTACAGTATTGTTATACTTTGTAATTTTCAACTGTAAATCTCTTGAAACAATTTCCAAATGTCGAGTCACACTCGACATAGGACCGCAAAGGGTTAAAGCATTAAATTGGTCAAAAAATAGTATCGTAATTTCAGTGTATAATAATAACCATTTCTTTAAAAGCGATTGAATCAACTCTATTAAAAAATTCTAACAATTTTCTCACCTGAACGATCCAAAAACAGACGAGTAACTCGTGTTTCCAAGATGTCTATCACTTGCACGAGCAAGATAAGATGGCTTTTGATTTACAACGTGGACACGTTAGAGAACAGGCGGATCGCTTTCGGTTCAGCTGTTAATTATCGCGGATCAGGCGAGGATCGACGCCTGGAATTGTTAATTAGGTTCGTTGGGGGCGGTTCTCGGTTCTACTCTCGTGGCTTCCGCCGCTAATGACCCGTGGAATTTAGTTACTCGCGCGAACGCGCGTGTTTTTGCCCGCGGAGCCGTTGCTCTTTTTTCGGGGGGTTGATGGCGATACGGGGTGTCCGAGTTTTTCAGGGCGAGCAGACCGGGTAATTAGAGAGTCGACGCGTCTCTCGCGGCTCCTTCGCCGTTCAGATTCGTTTTTAATTACGGGAAGTAGCCGAGGAGGTCTGCGCGATGCAGGTTCTGTGGGTTGTGCTTGCGTGGGGCGGTGAATTAGCACCACGATCGGATTTTCATTACCAAGGTTGTGTTGGATGGCTTTTACATCCAACCTGTCCTTGTGTTGCGTCCTTTATGTGTGGGCTTCCCGCCAATTGCTGCAGGATTCTTTTTTGCGAGATTTCGCCACTTTTGATTGGCAGTGACGTGTTACTTAGAAGTGTACGAACCAGTTTTTCTTGAGAAATTATTTTCGAATGTGTTAACTCTTTGTGGGCGAGAAAGCAAGATACATCGAGTGTATACTAAGCAATTAAAATTATTTTATACTCTAATAAATGAAAAAGATTCCATGTATATTATGATACTCGTCCTGAAAGTGTTTATGAACTATTGTAGAGTGATTTGTGTGAATTTTTACTTCTTTCTTCGCTTAGGTGTATGTTTTATTCAAATTATTATGGAATTCTCCTTTTTTTAATTTCGTTAAGTTTGGTATTATGTAAAATAGTTTTTATTAGAAAAGTTTTTTGATATGTCAGTATATTTCATTAAGCTTTTAATTTTATTTTTGATTCGTAATCCATATTTTACAAAAAAATTTANTGAGCAAGGTTGCAGGAAAAGATTTGTTTTAGATTTTTAGTAATATATTTTATGTAAATCGTTATGAGAATTTTATTTAAATTTCGTGACTTTTAAAGTGGATCTTACATTCGAATCAATAGCGTATTGGTGTAATTATATTTTTTATAGGGAACCTGTTTCTATATTATTATGCATCCTTTCAGATATATAGTATATAGGAATATATACTATACTTACCTATTGATTTGGATCTCAGTGTACATCGGACGTGTTAATCCTACGAGGATTCATTAGAGTGGTCGATCCATGTTATTAGATTTATGTATGTATAAAACCTTAATCATATAATATTAATAGGTAAAAACATTAATGTGATAAATGACTTTTCTTCCTGATATTTATCACACAGTTAATCCCGTGGATTAATTAACTTTGTAATCACAGGTTTATAAAGCCGTTAATTCTATATTAGAACATCGTCGTGCGGAATTATGCAAATTGCCTGCAGCTTTCTCATTATCATCGAAAATTTACAAATAATTGGAAACAACGATATTACAACGCGATATTAGAATAAAGTAATAGACTAAACAACTGGAATAAAAAAATAAAACTGTATGATTTAGTGCCATATATTCCAGAGCACGTAAAATTAAATGATAAAAATGTAGTAAAAATATCATACTAAATCTATATATTGTAAAACAGTATAGCATATAAAAATTTCTAGCATATATTCAAAATCACATGATATTAAATAATAATAATACCATAATAAATACGTTATAAGAATGCTACGCTAAATTAATATATATAGTAAAAGTAAAATCATGTGCAATAAAAATATAAATATGGAGCATATGTTCCAAATTGCATAAATAATAGAAATATAATAAAAATGCTATACTACAATAATTTAATATGTGGTAAGAATACTATATGTAATAAAAATATAAATATGGAACACATGTATCAAATCACATAAATAATAGAAATATAATAAAAATGCTATACTACAATAATTTAATATGTGGTAAGAATACTATATGTAATAAAAATATAAATATGGAACACACGTTTCAAATCGCATAAATAATAAAAATATAATAAAAATGCTATACTACAATAATTTAATATGTGGTAAGAATACTATATGTAATAAAAATATAAATATGGAACACATGTATCAAATCACATAAATAATAAAAATATAATTAGAATGCTACACTAATTTAATATATGGTAAGAATACTACATGCAATAAAAACATAAATATCTATTCCAAATCACATGGCTCTAAATATACTAGCATGGTAATAGAAATATAGTCAAAACACTGCACGAAAATTGCGCACAGGAATGTTCCTGTAATATAAGTATAAATCTCGACTACATATTCCAAGCGACGGCGACGTCACAGAGGGTTAACGTCAAACAACAAAGCCCAGAGGATTGCCCAGATTTCAGTTCCAATTTTAGCCGGAAGTCTGGTGCAAGTTGCGGCGTAACTCTGAAATTTTCAGCGTTTACAACTACCCTGCAACACTTTCCGAAAAGCGTCCATACAAACGATTCATCATCCTTCATCCCGCGGGACGCGTTCTGTTTCTCATTTAACGCAGCTGGCTCGTCCTGCGGCAAAAAGGCAAAAGGGCCGCACCGGCGGCGAAAATCCGTGCGATTTCCAGCCAGAGCTGTCGTAAAATGCTAATTGAATCCCGGTGTCCATTGTGCAATGACCGAATTGCTCGCAACCTGACGAACATCTGACGGCTTTCCTGTCCGCCTTTTGTTCCGCGTCTCGTGCTTCCTGTGCCCCCTTTTTTTCCGCGCGATCGACGACGCGATGATCGGCCCATGGGAGTAGACGTTTCTATGAAAATCCGGTTCCTCGATTTTTGCCGATCTGTCTGGTCATTCTGCGCGGTCATCGCCGAAGTTTCCCAGGTTTTTCTTGCGTCTGACTTCGACGCCACATGTTCGAGGTTCGACGAAGCTAGGGACGCTTATGGTTTCGCGTCGATTTCGTCGTGTTTCATCTTTTGTCGTACGAAATTAAAGAAACGAAATTTTTCTAGTAATATTTTGATACAAAGTATTTTAACGTTGAGCGTTTTCTTTAATTTCTGTATTCTTCGTGTTCTTTTTTTATTTTTATATGGTGTTATATTCGTATTATATATTTTTAATATTTTGTTAATATTTTTATATGGTACTATATTCGTGTTATATATTTTTAATATTTTGTTGCGAAATGTCTTCTTTATTTGTGTGTTGTATATGTAAAATATTTTGATACGAAGTATCTTAGCGTAGAGCGTTTTCTTTAACTTCTGTGTTCTTCGTGTTCCTTTTTTATTCTTTTATGGTGTTATATTCGTGTTATATATTTTTTAAGATTCTGTAATGAAATATTTTGTTTATTTGTGTGTTGTATATGTAAAGTATTTTGATACGAAGTATCTTAACCTAGGGCGTTTTCTTTAATTTTTGTGTTCTTTATGATCCTTTTTTATTTTTATAAGGTACTATATTCGTGTTATATATTTTTGATATTTTGTTGCGAAATGTCTTGTTTATTTGTGTGTTGTATATGTAAAGTGGGTTGATACGAAGTATCTTAATGTAGGATGTTTCCATTAATTTCTGTGTTCTTTAGATTTTTCTTACTTTGTTGCATGTATATATCTTTGTATTAGAATATTTTCCATGTGTTGTATATTTTTATTTCTTCACACGGTATTATATATTATATATCTGTTATACATTTCTCAAATTTCTGTAACGAAATATTCCGTACATCCCAGTCTCACAAAGAGTATTTATTGTTTCTATAGAACATTTTCTACATTTTACATTCTGTATTCTATATTTTAACGAAGCTAATCTTTTATTACGATATTAGAATAAATTATTCCTTCGTATTATCTCTCCATTCTCTGTATCGAAAAACTCGGAGAAAATTCTAAGAGACCTTACAAAATTACTCTTCTCTAGAAACACCTGATATTTTTCAAATAAGAATTCGTTTCACAGGAATACAATATTCAAACGTCCTTTGTCCTGTCAACGAATGATAAATCCCTCTCTTATCTTCTGAAATAAAAATATTCAATTACTCGGACCGCTCTGGCGTGGAAATTTAGCTGTGCCAGAAGATTTCTCAAATTAAAGACAGTGTCACTGGTCGAATTTTTCGCAGTTCATAGGATCGTGTGTGGTCTCGGATGGTGGGCGTCGTGTAGGATTAATGCGATGTGTTGTGATTGAGCAAGGTTGCAGGCTGAATTGAAAGCTCGGGCCTGGTGATCGTGGAAATTGGAAGAGGAAATTGTTCAGTTCCTTAGAGTGGGCTGGTGGTGTTTTTGATGATGGTAGGTTATCCCTATTCTTCGACGGGCTTAGTCTTGGTGCGAAACGGTTCGAGCCGTGATTAAGCCAGCTGATGATAGGTTTTGTATTTTATGTTCCACGATCACAGAAATTAGCACACCGAACACTCACGTTTCTAGCCGATTTTCGTATTTAACCGTGAAAGTAAATGACTTTTAGCGGCGCGAATTGCGAGGCATGATTGAAAAATAGTGTAGATACTCGCAGAATACCAATATTGGTACAGAATAATCGATAATGACTCGTTAATTCTTCAGGATGTTAGGGTTTGATGGGATATCCATTGTCCTAGGATGCAAAGAAATCGTTTGATTTATGAAAATAACGCCGTTCTAATTATCTATGATGACTTCATTATAGGATAATACAAATTACGCTATAACGTTGTATCGTGTTTGATAAAAATTTCATTTCGCCTAGATTACACATTCTGTCATTCTTCGAGTCAATTTAATCGTCTCGCAATACGCGTAATTTTTAAATAAATATTCCTGTAAAATAACCGATGAACAAGCTGCATGAAACTTATTTAACCTGTTAAAACAACGATCTTACTAAAATCACGTTTAAATATACTTAAATAACGTTTAATTGTAACACGTGTTTTTATTTATAGCAGTTTTAATGAAAATATATAATTACAAAATATCTATTAAAAATTTGTCAATTTCTCTTCAAAAACGTATGCATGAAAATCGTCTAATTATCAAATTCTCGACTTCAAAACGTTTAATTACACTACGAATATTTAATAAAAATTTAATATTTACAGTGAGATAGTTTCTTACTCTTTACGAATTTTTTAATTAATCGACGCAAAGTGAAATTTCGGAGGTTTAGCCGTAGCAAAGGTACTTTGCTCTTAGATTCGCCGTGCATCTGAGGACGAAAGTGTTCTCGGTAAACGCGACAGAGATTCATCGAGTGTTTCACGTGGGCTGTGCAAAAATGTTCGTTGAGCCGCAGACGTTGAAATTGCTCTCTCCGTGGCGGACTACAAACGTTCCAACCGTTATTCGCATAACGTCGTGCACGTACGAATTTATCTCCACGGACGTA
Source organism: Euglossa dilemma (assembly GCA_002201625.1). Lineage (NCBI taxonomy): Eukaryota > Metazoa > Arthropoda > Insecta > Hymenoptera > Apidae > Euglossa > Euglossa dilemma. The sequence continues at coordinate 567,232 of NIJG01000088.1, read as the reverse complement.
GCTAGATTCTCTTGTTACCAGATTACATTGCCCTTGCTGCTAAGTAGCGATCATGCTATGACGTGCAGCGCCATTATTTAACGTTTTACGTCCACTTACGTCTCGTCATTCTCCTAAAAAAAGAAAAAAAAAAAGACCGATAATTAATATCAATTCAGTCTTGAAAAGAATGCAATTGTTAAATATCCAATTGTTAAAATAAATTCTCGAGTCTACATAATTCGGTCGTACCGTAATTTTGCAGTTTCTCTTCGTTATATTTTCAGCACACCTGATCACGGCGTACACAACGTCGTTAATTTTGCAGAAATCGTTTCCCTACAATTTCACTTTCACGTGAAATGCACTTTCCAAGTACATGTGACTGGCAGCCGATAGAAATGGGACTTGCGAGTGTATATCGAAGTTGAATAATATGTCTGAATATGGCTGCTGAACAAAGCATTAGATCGCTTCCGGTAGCAGCATTCCAGTATCGATACGTTGCATAAGAATTCTGAGACGTTGGAATGTTGTTTACTTGCTGCTCGCTTTATTTCGCTGTGTAGATTTAAAAATGCGGACAGAGATACAATTGAGACCAATGGAATCTTATAATTAGGGAATTAGAACGATAAAATCCAATTAAATACGATTACACCAGGATAGTACAGTTTTGTTGACGGTAACTCGGATAAGAGAACAGCTGTTTGCCTGGTATCTGATTGAATTGTAAGTTTTCCTCTGTAAAAAGAACAATTAAAATCGTGAGATTGTTTCGTTAACAGATGGTGATATTTAGAATTAGATGTATTCATTCCAATTAGCCTTCAATCTCGTATACTTCTTTCGTAACCCGTCTGTTTCCGCTCGTGTCGTTAAACGCTGTCGGTTTCTTACCCGAAAACCAAAAAACCGAGCAACCAGCTCGACGAAGCAGAAACAAACGAGTCCCACGACGCGCGGTTCGAGGCAACAGCGAGAAACCTCTGAGAACGGACGTCATCGCGAGTCGAGAAAGGGATCTCGTTGAAGAAGGATAAGAAGAAACGTGGACGTCGTAGAACGCGGGAGAAAAAGCGGCGTCGAGGGGCGTAGAAAGGGCGGAAGACGGGAGGCAGAGTCGTGTGTCGAATGAAAAAGAAACCCGTGACGCACGTTTTCCTCGCGGAGAACCAGGATCCAGCGGGTCCCGTCGCTTTCCTAGTTGCGCGCGCAATCCGTCACGCATGCGCGTTACACCTGCGCATCGGCCTACCGCGCAGCCTGCGCGTCGACCTACTGCGCAGCCTGCGCGCCGCCCCACCCCGCAGTCCATCGCGGCCAGCCGCATCGACCAGATCTTCGTGGAATCGATCAACGTTGCGTCCTGCACGCGCTAGAAAGCAGGAATACAATTAGCAGCGAAACTAAACACGCGATTTAACTTACCGAATATCGTCTCGTGCAAAGGTAAAATCATTGAAATTAACCTTTTGCACTCGGTTGATTCTCCGATGCAAAGTCGACGATATTTTTTCAAACATCGTGTTATTTTCAATTTATTATGTCAATTAATGTCGATGTTTAAAATTTTATTAAAGAGCGACTGGAACTCGCGTCTTGAATGCAAAGGGTTAAGTATGATAATTATCCGCTTCTTACCGTGGCAATGATACACGATTTCTTAAATTACAACCGCGGTAATAGGAATTGGTTAATTATTAATTTTGTTCAACGATACGCGTGACAGGTTTTGGTGAATTTATAGGCGTTTAGAAATTTTATTTCAGGATTGCAGGCAAGAATGCTATGTGGAAATCGAATATTACAGAAATACCAATACTGGTATGGTATGGGAACCGATATGATTATCGAATATCGAAATAAGTACAGGTTTTATATACTCCGTCGAACTTGAGTACAGATTTTCCTTTCCCTTCAGCTAGCATAATAAGAATATCACTACATCAGAATCCCTGCTTGTTCCCCCGAATTAATATTTCAAAAATCAACGTTGTAGATCAACAGATCCGATCTTCACTGTGAGCGAATATACCAATAATTCCCACGTCCTTATATCACATTACACGTCGGTGGTATTAAAAATTCTTTACGTGATACGATTTTCGAAAAATTCGATCCCGCGTTCCTGCAGCCTCGCTGTCTGCCATAACCTCGCGAGATCGAGAGGAAATTCGAGGCCAGCCAGGATCGTCGGATCGATCGGCGTTCCAGCCTGGAATTGGAACGGGATGAGGCGTCGATTGAACGCAATTTCACCGGCTCTCGGCGTCTTCTCTGCCGTCGGGGCGGAGGAGAGCTGATCGTGGAAGACTCGAGGAATTTCGCAGGTGGTATTAAAGGAGCGACGACGCAGGGGCCACCCACCGTTGGAATTGAAATTTAAATGACACCCAACGGTGCCGCGAACTGTGCGCGCCCACCGGATTGAAATTTAAATGGCACCTGTTCGCGGGGGTGACACCTACTGTTCCCGATGAAATTTAAATCGGTGTCGCTGATTGGACCGGTGTTCGGGCGAGGATCGAACGTTGATGCTGAATTGATGGCCAGGATCGGGGACATCGGGATTGATAATAATTGAGCGGTTGCTCCGGTAACCCAGTTGAGGTCCGTTCCAGCGAGCTAAGTCGCGCGTTGCCTTGGCGAAATTGAAATTTAAATCGCGGTTGCTCGTATTGATGCAACACCGCGGTAAATCGGCGCTGGGACTTAAATGGCGGCGCTCCATTTGCCGATTTAACCACGGCTACGAGTGCGACGACAACGGTTAAGCTTGCAAAGTATCTTGGAATGGAAATGATATCGGTAATTGATAATTGGAAGGTTCTTCGCTGATCGAGGGTTACAGGGACAAATCACGCGAGTGATACATGTGGTACTTACGGGGAGAAAATTACCGGTAATTTTCAGAAATTTCCATTTTTCCTACGTTTAAAGTAATATTCTTTGTGAAGTTTACGATGTTTTTTTAAGAGAAAGTCATTTTTATTACTTCCTGATGAATTCATTTGCGTGAGACTCGGTGTAATTATTGTATCGTCGTTTACCGAATATTGTTAAAATTCTTGAACACAACTTTTCTCCTGACCTCGTTTATAAATCTCAACGCGAATAAATAGATAATGATATTAATAACATTCGTTTTAATCTAATTATCGGTTTGCTGTTTACTTCAAGGAGTGAACCAGGAATAATATTAATTTGGATTTTGAAAACTATTATTCGAATTAAAAATTAATTCGAGTTTCAAGAAATATTATACGAATCTGAATTCGATAATTTCGCGTCGAATCAATCGAGCAAATTTATTTACAACATCGAGCAACACTCCTCGATAAGAGAAAAGAAAGAAAAGGGATAAACAAAAGCAAAAGAATTTGCTTGCAACAAAGCTCGACACAAAGCCTTGGCATCAATCTAAAGACCCGATTAGGTCGCATAAACCCGAACAATGGGAACTTTAAATAACATTTCCTGAGTCCATCTGTACCCAACATTTACAAGGCTAATTGGCCATTGATACCAGCTCAACCCAATTACCCCGGCGAAATTACCATCATCTGAAATATAATACCGGCCATTTGCATTCTCCAATCCGAATCAATTCCGTAAAACGTTGGACGGCGAGATATCGGGGATAAAAATGTCGCCGCTTTGCCAACGAAAGAATAATAATCTCGTTGATTCCCGAGCAATGCTTGAAATTCCTGGCATAAATTAAACAACGATTCTCGGAACGCTGCCACCCACCCACCGTTGGATAATGAGATTTGAATATGGCAAGGTGTCCACCCTAAAGCAGCACCAAGGCCTGGAATTCCAACGACATAGTTGCATTCACGAATTTCTATTTGCATGATAATCCATTCGCGATATTCGAGTCGTTAGGATTAACGCTGTTCGCATTGCGACACGAAGAATTCGAGGAAAATTTCTTCATTTTTTTGAGGAAAATTGATTCCTCCTTTCGAGAAAAATTTATTCTCCTTTTCTAGAAAAATTTGTTCTTTTTCTCTAGGAAAATTTGTTGTTTCTTTCGAGAACAATTTATTCCTTTTTTTCTAGAAAAATTTATTTCTTTTTTCTAGAAAAATTTCTTCCTTTTCTCTAGGAAAATTTGTTGCTTCTTTCGAGAGAAATTTGTCCCTTCTTTCAAGAGAAATATGTTCCTCCTTTCGAGAAAAATTTGTTCCTTCTTTCCAGAAAAATTTGTTCCTCCATTGCAGAAAAATTTATCCCTTCTTTCGAGAAAGATATGTTCCTCCTTTCGAGAGAAATTTGTCGCTCCTTTCCAGATAAATATGTTCCTTCTTTCCAGAAAAATATCTTCCTTCTTTCAAGAAAAATATGTTCCTTCTTTCGAGAAAAATTAATTCCTCCTTTTGAGAGAAATTTGTCCCTTCTTTCGGAAAAAATTGATTCCTTCTTTCAAGAAAAATTTATTTCTTTTTTCTAGAAAAATTTGTTCCTTCTTTCGAGAAAAATTGATTTCTCTTTTCGAGAGAAATTTGTCCCTTCTTTCGGGACAAATTGATTCCTTATTTCCAGAAAAATTGATTCCTTTTATCCAGAAAAATTTATTCCTTCTTTCGAGAAAAATTTGTCCCTTCTTTCGAGACAAATTGATTCCTTCTTCGAGAAAAATTAATTCCTTCTTTCCAGAAAAATTTATTTTTCCTTTCGAGCCATCGATGACTCACGAACAAACGACTGGTCGGTAATTTTCTCAGCCCGAAGAAACGTTAAGTACATCGGTTATTGGAAAAATTGCGTCTGTAAGAGGCAAGACCTGCGGTCATTTTTCTCGGTACTTTCTGACAACACTCGGTGGGTCTCATTGTGCCGGGTGCTATGTCGCAAGAAGTTGTTCCTGTTTTTTGTACGCCCCTGTAATACGTGTTTTGTCTCTGGCAGAAGGATAGGCTCGGTCTACGGAACGACGTTTTCTTAATTGATTTTTTGCCTGTAAACAAGATTCGTATGGCGAAGCAGATAATCGAGTAATTTGAGTTTTAGATTTTATGCAGGTATTTCTTTCACTGATAAGATAACTGGCGAGAGACAATGGTTATTATCAGTTTTACTGTCTTGCAGACTTTGTCTCGTATTATCATAATGGTATTCTGTATCTGTTTCATTTTGCATTAATATAAGATAAATATTCATATTCTGTTTATTATTTAAGATACAATATTGTACAATATTAATATAATATTACGGTAGTAATATAGTATCAATATTAAGTAGTATGAAATTGTAGAACATAGAATATAAAATTGATACAATTTTTTATACTATAACGTCATAAATTAAATTATTATAATATTATCACGATTCTTTATTATTCTATTTTATTTTATATATAACCATTTCTGTAGACAACGAACACTTTTACAGAAATCTTTGTCCTGTTAACTTAAATATTCCTAAATTAAATTTTAAAATTCCCATTTCTGGAAATACATTAATCGTTCGCATAGGAACACAGCTTGCCATAGCTATCTATTTCCATCACGTACTGTAATCATAACCATCCGTATTCAACATGCCCAAGTACACATTAAAGCTCGGTAGCCGCGGCGTTGGCATAAAACTTTACAACTTTCTTTAGCGAGACTGCTTTACGAGGTATTTTACGTAGAAAGTCGCCATAAGGTTTACGATACCCATGGAAATTGTCTGGCGAGGAAGAACGGTACGAGATATTCACGAATTATGCATTTTTTTCTCGTTCGACAGGATGGAAATCGCGGCGATAGCAAATCGGCTGGGTTTGCTCCAGTTTCGAAAGCGTTTCTGAGCAGGAAACGATTACCGATTGCGACCTTAGATCCGGTCTGAGTCAGCTTTGAACGCTGCTAATAGTGCACGCATTTTCGCGTTTCTCTCCTTTTTATTTTCACTCCTTCTCGCTTTCCTTTATCCGTGCCAAGACGCGTGATTCTAGGAAATTCGACGGAGGGGAATATGATTTTCATGAGAATGGAATTCGCGTGGGATGCCTGCCGCCTTATGATGCAACGTGGATGGGACAAATATGGCGACTGACCTGTTAATTGCGAACAGCAAATGAAGTCTTTGAGCCACTAATTACTTTCTCGATTCTTTCCTCGGTAATTCTGTGTCGTGGGTGGTTTATTTTAAACGTGCCTTGCCAGTATAATTGCCATAGCCGGCAACGTGACCACTTCGTTTGAAATTCGAGTCGACTGGTTTTCAGGGTTGCAATTTTTAATAAAATTAATTGGAAATTTCATTCTGAGAAACGCATAATTGCGCGCGATTATAAAAATCCAAATGTATGGGAATTATTGGATCGGATTAAAGAATCTTGTATATTTTCATGAAATCCTGCTAAAGGTGAGGCTGTTTTCGTCCGTTTCGATGAATACACCTAACAATTTTACATCGTAAACTTCTTTGGATTCCTCTGTAATTTACCAATACTGTTAATCCGTTGAAAATCATACTAATTCGAGTATACAGTTCTTTATCTTCAGAAATAGTTCTTCCTGTCATTAGAGCAAAGTGGAATCCTGTTGTATAAAAGGAAAAATGTGCGCGATTATATTACATATTTTATTAAACTGGTGTAATATTAAATTAATCTATAAGTAGTCTTAAATTAATACAATATTAGATTAACATGGATATCTAAAAAATTTAATATACAGGGTAATTTGTAATTAATATAATAAATAAAATTGCGCTGGTGTAATATTAAATTAATGCACAGGTAGTTTTAAATTAATACAATATTAAATCAACATCGATATCTAAAAATTTTAATACACAGGGTAATTTGCAATTAATATAATAAATAAAATTGCACTGGTGTAATATTAAATTAATGTATAGGTAGTCTTAAATTAATATAATATTAGATCAACATCAATACATAAAAATTTTAATACACAGGGTAATTTATAATTAATATAATAAATAAAGTCGCGATTAATGCGATAATATTTTAATTATATTATACGAACGGAAAGGAAATTGTATTCCACGAATTATATTGCAATAAAAGCTTGTATTTGCCCATTTTTTAAATTTCAATTCGTGACTTCGTTGAACTCCAAATTTCCATGTACCGTACTGCAACTGTTCCGAGGTAACTGTTCATTTTAGAAGTGTAGGAAAAGAATACGTCCTCCGAGGACAGATAGGCGAACCTGACCATCGGGCAGTAATTGATACACAGTATCGACAGCCGGTACGTGAGGCGAATTTTATTATTATAAATCGCAAGCGGAATTAGATTCTCGTATTATACGACGGCCCGGAGAAAGGCGCCGACGCAACCTCTCCTAAATAGAAGCTTGATCGAGTGTAATGGGCTCCAATAAGGGTGAAATCAAGTTCAATGTAACTTGAGAATCTGAATCCATTTAACGGCTATGTGTTTCGCTGGAAGAGTGAATGAGCATCGATTCGAACGTCTGGCACGAGTGAATGCGGTATTGGAAACACGGAACGAGACACTTGATAGACTAAAGTGCTGGAATTTCAACTTGATTCGCGTCATTAACCTAGCCTTTGCTTCTGCTTTTATCGTTTTTACGCGTACGAGCTTTTAATCGGCAGCGATAAATTTATTACGGGCCGACGAAGAAAACGAGGAGAAGATAAACAAGATATACCATCGTGTGCCCTGGATATAGCAGCAGCGGAGTTCGTTAGCAGTCCGAAATGTTAATAAACTTTCTTTCGCTTCCTGCACCGTGACCCTCGTCATCGATAAAATATTCGAAAATCAGAATTTAACGTTCCTCGTGAGACTGCCGTTAACCTAACCTCGATCTCATTATCGGATGTACTAACGGATAATTGAAATAATACACTGTAAAATATACGACTGTTCCCCGATAGAATAAACTGTACTCCAATTATATAACAAATATTCCATGCTATCGTTGAACGGTTAATTATAAAACTGCAGGCGCCCTCGCTAGATCTCGCGCGGTTACTTTCAAACAGCACGGCCCTGCATTCTTATCTACCTTTGAAAATTCTCATAACTCCAATTAGTTAATCGTATAGTCCGCGCGGACTATCTCTCGTTTATACGGAACGAGAGAAAAGAAAGCGGAAGAATTAATTCGTTCAGTATCGTAAATAACATGGTAATTAAGGCGTAGGATATTATATAAATAAAGAATGCGGCGTATGCCGTTGGGAAGACGGTTGATCCCATCCCTAGACTGGACGAACGAACGCGGCGACGAGTTGTCTCGAGTGTTTGCCCGAAACGGCCGCCAGGGGCGCTGTAGGTCACGTTTGGCCGAGGCTCGAACAGATAGTCGTGAAGCCGTCTGCCGTGCGGACGATCGTGCGACGCTGCTGCTCTCGTGTTTACCCGTCCCGTGTCTCTCCGTTCAGTGTGTCGTTCGGGAAACAGTGGTTGGTGCTTGTCCTTGGGAAACGAAACGCGAGATGTCGTCCGCTCATCCCGGCAGTTGGCGCGCATTCCTCGAACGCGATGACGGCCACGCCGGACCACGAGCGAACCCGATCCCGTCGTCGTGACTCAGACCCTTTTACTTTTCTTCGTACCTCGTGCCCGGTCGACCACTTCGAGTCCTTTCTATCCAGCCGATCGCGTCCGACGTGTCCGTGCACGGGACAAAACGCGCAGTTCTCGCTCGGTGTCCGTTCCTTTATCGCGCGGTTCGTTTCGAAGCGAGTAACGTATATACGTGCCTGTCGGTCCTATTCCGCGCATTCCTGAGACCGTTCCGCCTGTCTCTGACTACAATGTGCGCCAGATATATCGTTGTGTGAACTGTTGTGGTGCGCTGGCCGATGCTCGTGTACCGTTGTTGATCGCCGTCGACCGGGAGAAAGCGAGTGCGCGAGGAAAACACACGGACTGGGTGATTAACAGGTGCGAACCGGTCGGCCCGTTGTAAATATCCGGCCGTAATCTCGGAATTCGTGGCCCAAGCGTGTAATGGTCGGCCGAAGGTTCCGCGAACGGTTCGATTAGCACAGGTCACCGGAGACGATAGTCGAGCGAAAACATCGGTCGATAGTAAAAACACGGTTCACGGTTCAACGCTTGGTATTATCTGCGCGGACGGCCCGTGTACGCAGCGAGGGCGACCGTTGTATTTGTTTTTCTCGATACACGTGCTCCTGCGAGCCGCCGCAGCACCGTACATCGGCTATATTTAGTGGCATCGTTCGCAGCGAGAAATTCGTGAGACCCTCGACCGCGGTGCGCTCTGTCGGCCCTTCCGAATATCTCTTCTCTCGTTCTAACACGCCGGGCGCGAAGAAGGAAGCGTAAGGTGAATTTCAGGCAACTCCACCGATGGCGAGAAACGTACGGTGCGTTCGGGCAAACTTTCCTCGCGGAACCGCCGGAGTGGTGAACGTGTGACGTCTTTAACGATTCGATGCGACTTAAAGTCGCGTACACATTTGCGTAACGTTCATTTCCGAACCGGTCGACGAGACTGTTCGTACGTGTAATATGAATCGGTCTTCTCGAACGACACTCGATTAAGTGACACCGATAGAAGACAGAAGAACCGTGAATCGTGACATGTGAGCGAGTCACTAGCCTTAGACATGTTGAACGCAGAGAATACCGAGGACTCGCCGAAACGGAGGTCGACATTTTACGTGTCTTTAGACACCGAGGCTCGGCAACCCTCTAAGATACCGAAAACGATCGGCTCTGAGCCTGACAAGTTCGTTAGCAACACGTTTCCTATAAGCACTTCGAAAACAGTGCCGAACGTGATTCTAACTCGTACGTTGAGCAACAACGATTCTCTGTCGAGCTCGAAGCGCGTGGAAGACTCGTTTCCGGAGTCGAGAGGCAAAGTGCAGTCGCTGACGAAGATATTTGAGACGCCGAAGGGGGATCAGGTGGCGAACGGGCCTGATCAGAGGAAAAAGGTCGAGAGGACCCGGTCGTTTAAAACCATCGAGAGGTTCCAAAGTCGATTCACCGGTCGGAAGGATGCAGGCAGGAAGGACAGTCGTTTGAATAACACCATCGCGTGTTTCGAGGTGGAGGACGAGGATTCGAGGAAGAAACCGGAAGCGGAGAAGCGATCGAGCTCGAAGTCGAACGGTGCTGCCAAAATCAGTTCGTCGGAGGCGAGGGGCAAGCAAAATGGCAGCACCACGTTTACCAATCTGTTGATACGCAGAACGCACAGCACCAAGTTGGCCAGGAGTACCAGCACGCTGGTGAAGACGACCGGCAGGCACGCGTCGGTCGACAGCCCGTGCAGCGTCGCGACGCCTGCCAGGGGCGAGAATCATCGATCGAGCAGCGAAAAATCGAAGGAGGACGAGGCGCCGGACGATTCTGTCGCGGATAACGACGAGGGCACCGAGTCGTCTGTGTTCGAGGACGCCGACGCCGACGCTGGGATACATTCAGGTGAGCGCGCCTGTGTGTGTACTTTGTAATCGTGATGGGGAGCGTGCTTCAACGTAGACCGGAATTTTTCTACGATGATGCAGCCGGGTACACGTTGTCTTTTAGGCTCGGTGACGTGGTCAGGGTGAAACGGGTTAATTGAATGCGCGTCGAGCGTAATTCGGTTCTGTCGGGGTCCAGATAAGATTCGAAATTTCTAGTCTTCCCTCTTTTTTTTATAAGAAATCCTTATGTTAACGCTAAACCTACTACGGTCAGCCGGTAAATGAAAAAGCAGTAGAATCTTAAAAAAATGAAGTAGAAATAGAGACTTGGAAGATCGATTACACGTATATTGGAAGGAAAATTGCGAGGGCAAGTGACTTGTACCATAACATTTTAAAAATTATCATTAGATATAGTAGATTTAGTGTTAAGCGGTTATTAATGTAATATTAGGTTGGTACGTATGAAATGTCGGATTTTTGAGTGANGATTCGAAATTTCTAGTCTTCCCTCTTTTTTTTATAAGAAATCCTTATGTTAACGCTAAACCTACTACGGTCAGCCGGTAAATGAAAAAGCAGTAGAATCTTAAAAAAATGAAGTAGAAATAGAGACTTGGAAGATCGATTACACGTATATTGGAAGGAAAATTGCGAGGGCAAGTGACTTGTACCATAACATTTTAAAAATTATCATTAGATATAGTAGATTTAGTGTTAAGCGGTTATTAATGTAATATTAGGTTGGTACGTATGAAATGTCGGATTTTTGAGTGAATATTTAAAACTGCATATCTTCAAAACAAGTAACAAAATGGAACAACTGATAATGGACAGTACGACTATAATATATATCGTTGTTTGCAGTTACATTTTATTTTCGATTTTTTAAATCCAAGATTGAAATACCCTTAGTTCAAATATAAACATACTAGCAATCATATAATTAAATATCCAATATTCAGTCCTAATATTATTAAAAATACTATATACCACTAAATCGATTGCCCCAAATTTGCAATACCTGTCAGATTTGCAAAATCTCTTCAAATTTTCTCTTGAAGACCAACGCACGTCCATCACGGAGCAATTGCGAAAAAGATTTCAAAAGTGACACGGTTTAAGAATAATTTTCAGAGGCGCGTTAGCCGAAACGCCACACGTGTACGGCTCGTTACATTTTTGCTTACGATCCGCGTTCGGCCCAGTCGAAAACAGGTTCTGCAAACTCGTGCACAATTCGGTTTCAATGGCTGAAAATCTCACACACTCCTCGAACGCTCGTAAACGTTCGATAACTTCGGTTTTAAGTCGCAGACGTTTCGTTTATTTCGAATCGACGGGGATTAAGGGAAAATATGGCGGAGGATTTCGGAAATCGACCAAGTGCTTCGAATTCATTGGTAGAGCGTGTAACGAGCGTTAATTATTCGCTTCCGGACGCGGAGAGCCTCGTGGCATGCGTTCCTTATGGCGGACGAAATTAGACGTTCGTCGAAAAGGGTGGAAGAGTCCTTACACGTGCCTCCATAAATTTCGGAGTATGTAAGTGTTGATTTCTACATTGTGGAACAAAGTGAACGAGATGTTCCGAGTTTGTAGATTATTTTCCTGCTTGATTTTTCGACGCTGAAGTTGATAGAGTAAAATTTTTGTGGATTTAAGGGTTCAATGTTAATTTTATTACTTTTGGACAGAGATTCTTCTTCTTAATTTATTTTAATAGCGTAGAATTAAAATTTATTGAAGTATTATTTGTGAAATATTTTGATGAATTTTTAGGGTTTTATATTAATTTTTTGTATACAGGCAGACATGGTTAAAAGGTTTTAAAATTTGTCCCAATTTTCTCTGATGATACAGGATTGAAATTAATCAAATTATTTTCTCAGTAAAATTTATTTAAAATTGGAAACTCTATATTGATTTATGTATAATTAGGAAATGTAGGTCAGTTGTAATATTTGCATAAATTTTTGATTCTCAGTTTCTTCAAATGGTACAAATTAGGATCAACAGAATTATTTTTTAGAGATTTCATGGACAAATAGGTGAATTTAAAAATTGACAGAGATATTTGATTTCTAATTTTGTTTCATTCCGTAGAATCAAAATTAATCGAGTAATTTTCTTCGCGAGATTCTAGCGAATTAAAAAATTCTTCGTTATTTGGATTGTACGTTGAATTCATTTCCGGATTATTGATCAACGAGCGGGTTATCACT
>NIJG01000088.1:541045-554003 GCA_002201625.1 Euglossa dilemma | reverse complement strand
TTTTTTTTTTTTTTTTTTTTTTTTTTAATATTTACACGATAATTATAAATACGATAAAAATTCCGTCATGCTAGTGAGTCATAATTATTTCATCAAATTCGCATAATTCGTAAAAGAAGTTCAGTTATCTCTTCCACAGACACGCATAAACACACCATCAGTGAAGATGACTCAATTTCAATCCATATTATCATCTGTCTTCTTTAAATTTTTAGACTGAGAGTCGAAATTCTTCAATTTTCTTTTACGAGTTATTTTACAAGTTTGTAGATAGTTGTAACATAGATGTAGTATAATTCAGACAATTAATTTAAATTTATTTCAAATCACTCAAGGTCCCTCAAACCTACTGCTTTATTAACTAATTTTTTAATTATTCCTAGGGACCTCTATATTACAAAAAAAGTAGGTATTCTAGTATCATTCAGAAAAATAATTTTAATTTATTTCAAATCACCCAAGGTCCTTCAAATCCATTGTATTATTAACTAATTTTTGAAATATTCCCAGGGGGGCTCCATATCACCAAAAATAGATATTCTAGTATAATTTAGAAAATTAATTTAAACTGATTTCAAATCACCCAAGGTTCTGCAAACCTATATCTTTATTGACTAATTTTTTAAATATTCCCAGGGACCTCTATATCACCAAAGTAGGTATTCTAGTATAATTTAAAAAATTAATTTGAACTTATTCCAAATCACCCAAGGTTCTTCAAACCCATTTCTTAATTAACTAATTTTTTAAACATTCTTAAAGACTTTTATATCACATGGATAAGATCGCAGAAAAATACTTATTCTATTATAATTCAGAAAATTAATTTCCCTCTTTATTCCCAGAAACCACCGTATCACAGAAAGATACTTCCAATAAAATTCTCAAAATTAATTCTACCTTGTTTCGTTCTATATCATCCACGATTCCACAAACCCACCTCTTACTCGAAATATTTTAAAAATATTTCCAAGAACCTCCACGACGTCTCTCTTCGTCCGAAAGGAAAACAGGATAAATCGAGTGAATTCTTGAAATTATCTTTAATATACTTGGAAACACAGCGGATCCTCGGTGCAAATAGCCATTGGAAGAGGAGAAGCAAGTGACAGGTGAGACTGAGGCCACCGGAAGGCTGCGGCCGAGATCGCGGTTGAGCGACGTCTCACGAAAGGGGTGCGCAGGGCACGGGGGATGGTCTCGTAAATCAAGTCGAGGAAGCGATCGAAATTCGCGATTCCAACGACGAATTCACCGGTCCCGTTACCCGGCCAGAAATTGCCCGCCGAGCGAACGCGCGCTTTTTTATTTCCCTTTCGCCCGCCGAGAGAGGCCTCTGCCTTAATTAAGGGCGAACGATCACGATCCGTGCCCTGTCGCCTGGTCCCTCAAACAAACTTCCCGTCGTTTTCTTCACCGTCCAGCCTCTCCTCTCTCGTTTCCATCTACAGCCTGTTTATTCTCTCTCGCCGTTCTTCGCGGAATTTCCAATTATATTTTTTTTATCATTTCCTCTTATCGTTCCGTTCCCTTCGTACGCGCCTGGCTATCTTCCGGCTGATTTTCGAGAACGTTTGAATATGAGAAATTGACGTATCTTCGGTCGCGTGATTTCCTTCCCGATATTATCTTGGGATGTTACTCCTTTCTCATTGGAAAAACCGAATTTTTAATTCCTTGCCAATTTTATTCGAGGCGATGAGTTACAATAATTATAAACGAAATTATAGTGATGATCATCTAGAAAAGAGATAGAAGGTATCTAATTTCGAAAGACGACCCTCAGTCGTAAAATTAAAAATTAACCAATGATGCACGGAATTTCGAAGTAAAGTAATTTTACGTTTTAATTTCTATACGATTTACTATTTACGATTTTAAAAATATCGACGGTTCTATAGCAGTAGGTCTTTAAATTAATATTTTTCCATATCGAAAAAATCACCGAGAGGTGGAGTCAATCTAGAAAAGAACACATTTTCTAAATTGTAATGCGAATAGAAGTTATCAAATTTCGAGAGTCGTAAAATAGAAAATCGTATAGAATTTAAAACGTAAAATTATTTTACTTCGACATTCCGCGTATCGTTGATTAATTTTAAAAATATCGACGGTTCTATGGCAGTAGGTCTTTGAATTACTATTTTCCGTAACGAAAAAATCTCCAAAGGGTTAAATGCAAAGGGTTAACGTGTCGTAACGTTTTCTCTCCCTTAAAAAATCGGTAAAATTTAGAAGAATCGTTTCACGTACGAACCCTTAGATGAAACCCCGTTATAATCACGGTTCTAACAAATTACGAGGTTAAACTGTAAAGTACACGCTCGGTAAAAGTTTTTCTGATGGGAAATCTGGAAACTTGAAGTAACACGTATGATCAAGGTCTCTCGGGGAGTGTATGAAAAGGTTTCTTGTGGGTTGGACGTGGTTTGGAGGCCATAAAAGTGTTGGAAGTATTAAATATTGCGGTATGTTTATAGTACGCTCGGAATTGCAAGTGCAAGTCGAGAGTAAGATTTTATGGCTGATTATAAAGAAGATTCCGCGAGCTAATATAGTGAAATTTGAAAAATATATATAGAGAGATATGTACGGTATTATTAGATGCCGGAGAAACGAATATTTTATGGAGGTAACATGCCCCGGTATCAGATATAAAAGGATGGCGAATGCAAAAATATTTTATGACGTAACAGTATCCCAACGCGAAATCTAATTAGTACATCTCCAGGCTTTGCAAACACAGAGTTCATTAATGACTGCGAGCTATAGATTCGTTAATTACGTGCAGGGATATATCCCCACCTCTGGAACCCTTTCATTGTACGCTACTGCAATTAGGGGAAAAACACCGTTCCTTGTTAAACCTGACTAATTATTCGAATATTACTTTGCTCTTTTGCGAAGCAATTTAGATAATTGTTATTTAAGTATTAGAAATTAACTCGTATTTGTAACCAATGTATTTGTATACTCACATATATATTACATATGTGAGTAATTTGAGTATTTTGTGAGTATTTTGAGGATGCTCTGCTCGATTTCAAAATGCTTCTATTTTTTAGAAAACACGGATTTTGATTCTAGTTTAATTTGTGGGAAATATATCAGAAATTGCATATTGATAAAGGAAGAAATAAACTGGTCTATTTAATACTTAAAAAATAAAATCGAATTCTCCAAGTTTCAAAGTTTGCAGAAATAATTAATAAAGAGAAACATATGTATAATTTTTCCAAAAATATTTGTTATTTTTGTAATGCTTTAAAAATATAAAATACGAGGATTAATTTAAAAAATTAATCTTAGATATCTTAGAAATAAATATTCGATTTTATTTTTATATACGAATGTTCATTGTGGTTTGTGATCAACGGTATAATTTTTTAATTTTAGATGTTTTTGACATTAAAAAATTGACAAATTTTCATCGTTCTTTCACGGTCGCGCGTGTCACGAAACCACAAATACGAGCTCGAGTAAACATGAACAAAGTAGAACTTACTTTGCAATCAGGTTGCACCTACCAGATACCGGCAGGCATTGTGTGCTCGAGTTAATTGAATTTCACGCGGAATTAAGTTAATTGATCGGCCCGTTGCCTTTAATAATGCCCCTCAATGCTAAATATTTATAAACCCGTCGATGTAACGGGACTAGGGTAGCAAGGTTAACGAAGGTCCTGTGGAGATAACCTTAATTAGGGGGTATTTTGTTCCGCCTTGCCTTTCGGGACCCTAAATCGAGCCCAAATTCGATTTCCACGAAATGCAGATCGTGTTTCGATCAAAAATTGGTTTATTAACTTTATCGAGAGTTTCTCACCTCTTTTCTCTATTTCTCGTAACAAAAATAAATTTTAATTTTAATTTTTGTAATGTTTAAAATTCCAAATGTAAATTATTTTCTCTGCAAATTGTTTTAGGATTATTTTGTAACTTAACAATTCCTCATTTTCTGTCATCCTTTTTGAAAAAATAAATATTAATTTTATGAATTTTATGAATATTAATTCTAGCGTGTTAGCGTTTTTTAAATCTTCAAAACTGTTTCAGGTTTCTATTTTATAATTCTATGAAAGTATTCCAATTTCGAAAACGACCCTGATCTACAGCCTGACAGTCAGCAATCGATCTATCAGCCGATTTGCGAAACGTCTAAATCAATTCTTAATCACTGAAATTCATCGACAATTATCGGCAATCGAATTATCAGCGGCTTGACGATTTGCGAAACACGCAAACCCGATCTTAATTATTCAAATTTATCGACGGGACCTCCTGATCGATCCGGTTGACAACTGATAGTCGGATTTAGCTTGGAAACAGGTCTGAAGGAAATATCTATTCATTTCGAGGCAAGATAGAGCAGCGTGGAGTGAATTCAAAGCTACCTCGATGGGCCTGGATAGTTGAAACCTGGATCTGCCTTAAATCGAGCGTAGATCAAACAGAGTTGGAAGATAGATTGCAGTTAGAGAGAAGTTAGGGGGAATTTCCAGTGTTTCGAAGGGCACTTGGCCGGAACTTGCATTAAGAATACGGAAGAAGACCTACTTATGCGGTAGCCTGTTTCAGCCACCTGCCTTTCAAGCCAGGTCGAGAGAGCCAGAGAGTTATTTGGGCAGTTGGTTGGTCGGTCGGTCGGGAGAAAAAGGCTGGCACGATTGTGCTTCCCTTTGTTAGATTTCCTCGCGACCTTACAGTCTGAACCCTTTCCTCGCCTTTTCAATAATGACTGCCATTGTAGAGCGAGGCCAGAACCATTCGCTGCAATTCCGCGCTCAATTATTTTTAGAGTACTTGTGTGAATAAATTTCGAATATTTTAGTTTCGCATACCTTACCTTTTTTTTTCTCGTGAGAGTCGTATGGTAGAAAAGGATTTGGAGTTGTTATAATAATATGGTATTTTATATGTATGCCGGTTTTTGAAATTGAAAATAAATTTTGGGTCTTTAGCTCTTTTATTTATTTCTCTATTCTATTTTTTTTCTTTTTTCTTTTCATTGAATTGTTACTATGATGATATCGTATTTAATATTTTATGCTATTTTATTCTATTATTTTTGAAATCGAGAATA
Source organism: Euglossa dilemma (assembly GCA_002201625.1). Lineage (NCBI taxonomy): Eukaryota > Metazoa > Arthropoda > Insecta > Hymenoptera > Apidae > Euglossa > Euglossa dilemma. The sequence continues at coordinate 548,921 of NIJG01000088.1, read as the reverse complement.
AATTTTAGGCTAGCTTTTGAATTAGCTTCTTTGTTAATTATTTTTTTTTCTAGATATGGAACTGTCGAAAAAATTGTAGTTACTATAATAATATGGTATTTAGTACTTTCTGTTATTTTATTTCATCGTTTATTTTTCTGTGACTCAGGCTGAGATATTGTTGGCTTTACAGTTATTACAAAATTATTTCTCTTATGACGTTTGTAGAATTTTTGAAAAAAAAAACAGAGAAATTTGAGAGAAGAAAGGAAAAGGTCAATTGATTCTCGAATATATATCTGTTTACTTGTATCAGTAGCAGTGTGAATCACTCTTTCTAGACTAGTGATGCAATGACTCGGAATCTAGCTCGATCTGATAACTGATTAATCGGGAACGCATTTCATACCTACTTAAGCGTGTCTTAAACCACGTCGATAAAAAATGTAAGCGATTTAGTATAACAACAGCGTGGTGGTTAAATTTTTATAGATAATAATTTCGTGGAAAATAAAACGTCGACGTTATTCCTCTTACAAGCGACGTATAATCGCATTGCAAATTTGAAATAAATGTAAATTAAATTCGCGATTAATATAAATATCAAACAACGTTCTACGTAGACTGAATGCATTCTAATTAAAAAAGAAAATCTAAGATATCGCTTTAAATTAAATAAATTAAATCTCGATAATTATCGTTAAATGGTGGAATTATAAGAAATGTAAAATCTCGTCTGGAATTAAAACAACTTCAATTAAAAAATAAAATTAGAGAATCTCAATAATCAGAACTTTCGAATAAAAATAAATTACTGATAGTATATTTACACTTTCAGCCAGTGTAGGAATATAAAATAAAATAATAAATTAAATCTCGATAATTATCGTTAAATGATGGAATTTTAAAAAATCTCGTTTGAAATTAAAATAACTTTAATTTAAAAAAAAATTAGAGAATCTCGATAATCAGAACTTTCGAATAAAAATATATTACTCATAGTATATTTACACTTTCATCCAGTGTATGAATATAAAAGATACTAAATACATAAATAAGCTAAAAACGGTATGAACATCTAGCACCATGATTTAATTGCAGAAAATCGAGCACTGAGAAAGTACTTAATTTTAATTGACCATTAAAATAATTACTCGCGAGTGTTTACTTCCCCACCATCATCGAAGGCTGCCAATAGTATCATAGTAAATACTTTCTTCTTATAAACGACCAGTATTCCATTCTCGATAAGGTCCTAGCAAAATTTTAGAATTTGTACAAATATTTCAGATATAGGTATCAGTTGCACAAGTGTGCACCATCATTTATTAACAAAAATTCTGTATTTTTCTCCAAATAATTCCGGTAATTTCCAGGTGTCCTACCAAAACCTAACTCTCAGAAATAATACCGATATAAATACTCGTCTGTTTTCTTCTGACAGACAGACAGTATTCCACTCGGGATGAGGTCCTAGGAAAATTTTAGAATTTACACAAATCATTCGGATATAAGTATCAATTGCACAGGTAACTTCGTTTGTTAATAAAAATTCTGGATTTTTCCCCAAATAATTCCGATAACTTCTAAGTATCCTACCAAAACCTAACTCTCAGAAATAATACCGATATAAATACTCGTCTGTTTTCTTCTGACAGACAGACAGTATTCCATTCGCGATGAGGTCCTAGGAAAATTTTAGAATTTACACAAATCTTTCGAATATAAGTATCAGTCGCACAAGTATCATCATTCGTTAAGAAAAATTCTGTATTTTTCTCCAAATAATTCCGGTAACTTCCAGCTGACCTATCAAAACCTAACTCTCGCAACTTACGTATCTGTCATCTCGAGATGCATAAACCTAAAACCGAGAGAACTGAAAAAGCCCAGTCGAAATATTTTCTACGGCGAAACGTCCGACAAGCCGCAGCCATAATTCCTCTTCTCGAGCAGTTAAAATAAATATCTGGTAGCGAAAAACACGCATGAAACATACTCGGTGCGCGGTATTGCATCGAAACGGGTATCCCGATCGTATGATCGCGAGATCGATCGCAGAAGCTGGATCGTCAGATACACATAGACCCGATTTCCCGTAAAAAGCGACATAAGGTCGCCACTCGGTATCGCTCGATACCTCTTTTTGGGGCCATATTGCGCCAGTATCGCGTCAGATAAGTCACGCTCTGCTCGTAATAGAGTCGTTTATCTGTCCCGATTCTCGTCCCCCCTCTTGGACCCCTCTGTGTAACTCGCATAGCCGCGCGGAACCGATTTTTCACGCTTGGTTTTCGCGTTTCCGTGAAACGCAATCCCCTCCGGCACCCGGAACTGGTCTTGCAAACGAGCGTTTAATGGATCGGCCTCGATGCCTCGAGTTCTCTCTCGTTCCGTATCTTGCTCCCCTTTCACTGTGAAAAATCGCGATGACATCACGCTTCGCAGCAGCTTCATCCGCGAGCACGCGTCGTGAAAATCGCTGCCTTTTTTCCACCCCGCTCCGCTTTCTCCGTTTCTATTCTCCTCTTCCCTCGTCTGCGGTGATTTTTCCGTTTCCCGCTTTCTCCGGTTCCCCGATGATCGTTCCGGAACCATGAGGAGCTTTTGGCAGCTTTATGTTAACGTTCTGATGATGATTTTGGCTGGGTACAGAATGGGTCGTGTGATGTAACGACTTGAAATAGTTTGGAAAATTCTTGGTGCTTGGAGAAATGTGTTAACCCATTTGCATCCACGCTCTGAAGAGAGACGTTCAAGTCTTTGATTAAAATTCAGTGTAACATACAAACTCTTGTTTATATTTCATCCAAAAATTATACATACTTTAGAATAACATTATCTTATACGACGTTGCAGCGTAAATATTTTTTTCGCAGGTAGTTGCACGGTAAATAAATTTCAAATAGATAAGTAATAATTATCAGGAGCGGATTATTCCGCTCGGTGATGCAAATGTGTTAAACTGGTGAGAAATGTTAAGTTTTGCTGTTTTATCGCGATGAAGAATAGTTTAACGAACGTGTTTGTACTTGATATGATAGCTTTTTTTATATTAGGTCATTCCATGAGTTCGTGTCGGTTTTTTACTCTTCTATTTCAAATTATACGCGTCGAATAAAAAATATTTATTTATTTCGATTTCTTCCTATTTCGTTGGCAAAGATGTTATTCCATCGATATAGTTTGTAAAATGCGACGAATGATGTAAATAACGCCGCGGAACGAACTTATGGGACGACCTAATATTTTGTCAGAATTTGGAGAGAAGGATTAACCATTGGGTTTAAAAAATCAAGGCAATCTTCATTTTGCTTTCGTTTTTAAATATTTTATCAGAGCGTTTAAAACGCCTTTGGAAATTCCGGGATCAAATCGGTGAAGTTGGGAAATATTAGGATTTAAAATGATAAAAATAATGAATTTCTTTTTCTCCAAACCAAACAGATCTCAGCGCCATATTTGATTTTAAACATTTTAAATGACGCTGATAACTGTTTGGGTTTGTGAAAAAAAGATCCATTTAAAATTATGAAAATAATAAATTTCTTTTCCTCCAACCTAATATAATTTATTGTCGAGGAAAAAGAAATTCATTTAAAATTGTAAAAATAATGGATTTCTTCTCCCCAACCTAATAATTTAGCAATTTACAGGATATTTACAGTGTTCTATTATATATTTGTTCTAAATATGTGTCACGATGGCGCTAGTGTCCTCAGAGGAAGCTTGAAGTTCTACAAATGTCCTATTAAAACCTTCCATTCTTCCCTTCAGATTGCTTTTAATTAGTATAATATACGTTGGATTTGAGTATTTCTGCGATCCATCGGTGACGTATATTTATAAAAAATATTCCGTAAATTGTAATAATATCTATGTGCTATATTGCTTCTAACGCTTGGGTTCAATTTGCGTATTTCATTTGCGTCATTTGCATGCTTCAAAAGTAACGAGGGTAAACATTCGAGTACTTTCGTGTGTGAGTGTACATAGGTCCGAAGAGGGGGTATAAGTAACGTTGGTATGAATATTTCAGAGACCTCGACGTTGTTCCCCTTTGTTCAGAAGCTTAATTTTTCCACGTCATAGGCATAGGATGGCTGGTTTTTCTATAGAGAATCTCGACCACGATGGAAATGAGGCTTTTTGTGGCGGGATATTTGAGCTTTTGTGCCTGTTCGATGAGTGTGAATAGTGGAAGATATTTGGGGTAATTCTCCCAAGTCTTTTTTTTTTTTTTTTTTGGAGTGGCGAGATGGAATTATTTGAAAAGAAATTTATTGGAATTCCGGTGGAAATTTGAATAATTTAACGGGGAATAGTATAACAATTCAAGTGCCGTATTTAACACGTTATATTTACATATACTCTGCATAATTTGTAGAAAGCGTTTCAGGAATTATAATTAGACTGATATATTTTGGAAATTTTAGGATCGTATATATAAATCCTCAAATTATAATTGCAGATTAGAATTTCCAATAATATCCTATATCTTCGACTATTTTTATATTTCGAATATTACGACACATTTGTTTTCGTATGAAAAAACGAACCCGAGAAAAATTCCTTTTCACTATTCAACCCACGTCGCGTGATTAAAATTAATTTTCGACCGTCCAAAATGCATCGTTTAATTTCCGCGTATAGAAACAGAGCGAATCTTTTTCGCGTTGAAACCGAGTTATTCAGACGTTTTCCTGTATTATATTCCCGTGAAAGATTCGCTTAACTTCAATGTCGGGCTTTCCCGAAATAATTTCTCGTAGAAGTAGAGAAATTCTGAAAAGAATCGCGTTTCGGGATCTCGAAAAATACATGAACCCCAAGTGCTCGTGAAAATACCCAGGGAAACATTAACTGGTAACACGACCATTCGTATGCTATCCTTTTTCCAAAGACCGCCTCTTTAAAATTTCCCGCGCGTAATTCATTCACGCCCGTTCGAGACGCGTATAATCGACTCGGTCGCCGTACAGAGAGCCGTATTCGCGAGGAACAGCTGAGAGGCAAAAGGTAATGGCGAGATGGAGCGCGAGCGAAGGCAATAAACGAGGCTACGGGGCTACGTTTACGGCTGAAAAGCCGGTAAACCCAATTTGCCTGAATAGGATGGCACCGAGTGCCGTCAGGCCACCCACTAATGGTGGATCCGCGCCACGTTCCGCGCGGCAATAACGCGAAATGACATCAGAATCCCGTTCCTTTGTGGGTAATTGCGCTCTAATCGCGAATACTCAGGCGTGAGCCGTATATACGGCACGTACGACGGGGAGATGGAGCGAAACGAATTTCAGGCCGAGCCGGGTCGAATCTAGGTCTCGTTATGAAATGATTTCGAAATGGACGTGGCTGTTACTTAATTGCAGCCGGATCGCGCACTGACGCGCTCGACGCTCACCGCGCATGCGCGCCCGACGCTCCCCGCGCATGCGCACGTCAGTCGAAAACAACGCAGGCGTGCGACACGATCTTGCCCGATTACACACGAACGCTCGGACGCACGCCGCGGTCTCGGTTCGTTCGTTGCATGTCGCGAAATATCCCTCGTTCTTTGCCGCGTTTTGCAATCGATCCTGGTATTCGAAAGTGACGATGTTGTGCGGTAATTTGGAGTATTGTAGCGCTGGGAATCGAGGCTATTGACTCTTCCGGTTGTTATTGATACTTGAGTAATCGATGCGCGTATTGTAGTAAGTAAACTGAAACGAGATGCTGGAAATTTATATATTTGGGAATTAATCGTATCGAAGGAATATTTCGGATGAAAATCGCCTGGTATATAGTAAACGGGTTTTATTGCAGAGGGATAAAGGTAATCTGAATGAAATATGACATTTATATTTAAAACCGTATGCATTGGTTATAACACCGAAATGTTTTTTTAGGTTAGTTTTTGTTGAAATTTGAATTTTAATGGTTTGGTATCTAAACTGGGAATGGGTGATATGATCTGAACGAGATATTCTTAGTTATTTGTAGTTTTTTTTTTATAGTTTATTATAAAACAACATCGTGTTGCTGTAAATAAATTTTTATTATTGGCGACTTTTATAGAGTTCAGAATTAAATTTAATTTAGCAGGAAGTTAACTTTGCTCTCCGCAAATAGCAACTGTTATAATAACGTGCCTACTTTTTTAGATCACGGGTTTATTTAAATAATATTCCCGATAAATTCCACGCGTTAATTTTGAATTTAATGCAGCATACTTTTACGCTAAGTTTGTTATACTTAGTATAATTGAAATTCAGAATAATTACATTTAACTTGAATTTCTAATTAATTACCAATTTTCATGTTTAATCACAATTACGCAGCACGTCAATTACTTTCACCCTAATCGCAACTTAGTGTAATTACCTACATAGATTCTTTTTGCGGTTTGATCTCAATTTTTCTTACGATTTCTTACTTTTCACAATTTTATTTCTTTTCTACATTTCCTCCACCTTCTTACTTTCTCAAATATCTCGTTTCTTCCTTTTCCCTAATTTTTTTAAATTTCTCCTTTTTCTCTAATCTCTCGTTTCCTTAATTTCACAGAAATACATTAAGTTTTTCTAAATATTCTGAGTTATGAATTATGAGATATGTATACAGAATTATATATTCTCAATTCACAATTCTGAATTATAATTTTTAATTTTTTAATTCCTAGTCTTAAGTTATTAACACTAGAACTACCAAAGGAATCAAAACGACCCTTTTCAGATATTTTATTTTTACAATATCTAAGAACATACAAACTGCTTTTGACAAAATTTTTCCCTACTTTGATTCAGATCGAAACACAGTTGTTTATAATTATCTACCTCGTGCCACTATAATTATCTTCATTCTTGAAAAATACATTTAACTACCCATTGTAGGCCGATAGTTCTAGCGTTAATTAATAATTAGTTGTTGCCTGTTATTACTTGTTAGATCATAATTATTTCAGAGTACTCGTAATTTCAGCAGCTTCCAAAAATCTCTCTCTCTCTCTTCTCAAGCCAACCAGCAAGCAATTTACGCTCATCTTGAACCTCATCCTCGTCCACTTATCCTCGGAACTTTCGTTACAAATTTCCAGAGTGGCCCATAAATCATACGCGTTTCGCAACTCGCACTCTCCACTTCCGGCTCCGCGCCATTAACAAGGAAGCCGGGAGAAATGCGATTTCTCGAAAGCAGGTGATCTGGAAAGGCGAGAGGAATTTCCAGCTAACGGATCCGCTCGATGGGATTTGTTTATCATTTGCAACGGATAGATCACCTGTGGTCCCCGCGGATGGTGAACAGGTCGAATCCGCGGCCAGGAAATCGCGCCCTTCCGCGAATGGTCGAACGTGAGAATACGCCGGAAATTCATTCCCAGCGGATTTCACGGCGAGCCTCGATTCGTGCTAAAACGGGAGGAGAGCCAGCCTTTCTCACGATCGGTTTTTCACCGAGTGTTAGGCTGCCTGCTCGATTATTAGATCCGGGGCGAAACCGAACGCAGATAACAGGAAATAGCGTGTGCCGTGTTTCGAGGTTTAATCGAGCTTCTGCTCGCCTCCGAGAGGGATATGAATCCCTTTGCGATGGATCTAGCTGCTTTCTGTCTGGATGGATTGGATGTGCCGCGCGAGCTATAATTTTCAACTGGTTTCCGAGACTTTTGCCGCTTCGCGTAATGGATTTGTCGCTTTGGCTCATTCTTTTTCTGACTCAACCTCGGTTTTGAGTAGTTCCCTTTATCGGTCTTCACTTTCTTCTGGGCCACAATTTTTCAAATTTTATTTTTATGAATTTATTACCTTTCATTTTTATTTTATTTTATTTATTTATTTGTCTCTTTGGCTCATTATTTTTCTGGCTCAACCTCGGTTTTGAGTAGTTCCCTTTATCGGTCTTCACTTTCTTCAGG
>NIJG01000088.1:512178-534061 GCA_002201625.1 Euglossa dilemma | reverse complement strand
AAATAATAATAATAAAATTTTAAATAATGATAATAATAAAATTCTGAAGATCGATACTAATTAACGTATCAATTTCAACAATTACGTGTTAATTAATATACCATTCCTCATCGGTGCATGAAAACCGAGCGTAGTCCAGAAGACGCTTACTTATTCGACACGGATCGCAGGCGTAACCGAACGAATCGGGATTAATCCGTGATCTAACCTCGCGTGATTAACATATACGCTTAAACGCGAGTCGAATGCACCCGGTCGATTTGCACGGTAGAGATCGATAGGACAGGAGGTCGGATTCGATTACGCCCACACGCTCCGCGTGGCTTCCTCGATTCTATCGAGCCCGGGCTGCCGGAAGTGACATCAGACTTGGGCCCGCGGAGCGGTCGGAAAAGCGACGATACACGTGGCCTCCTGCAGTCAGCAGTCATTAAGGCCCGACCACCGTCGAGGACGGGATCAATTGAGTCGGCAATTTGCCGCGAGGCTAGCGGAATTGAGCGCGGACTCGCGCGCGTGCAACTGCAAGGAAAATTTGCATATCCGCCTAATCGCGAGGCGGATTGACGGAGGATAAACGCCGTTTAGCCGTTTCAACGCTCGTGGGAGATATTTTCAACGCGGATACTTTACCTTGGATTTCATGGCCTGTTTTTCCTTTTCTTACTTTTTTTTTTTTTAAGTGGCGTACAGCGGGTGTGGCTTGGTGAAATTTATTTTTCGAGATGTTCGTGGAGATGTTGAATTGTGAAATTGATTTTTATTAATTCTTTCGCTGCTATGGGTGACTATAATCACGAGACGCCACTTATATACGACGGGTGACTATAGTCACCGATCAACAAAATAGTGCCAAAAATTGTGACGAGTATTATCATGGCCTGTTTTTTCTTTTTATTTTTTTTTTTTTAAGCGACGAAGAGCGGGTGTGGCTTGCTGAAATTTATTTTTCGAGATGTTCGTGGAGACGCTGAATTGTGAAATTGATTTTTATTAACCCTTTCGCTACTATGAATAACTATAGTTACGAGACGCCACTTATACACGACGGGTGACTATAGTCACCGATCAAGAAAGTAGTGTTGAAAATTAAGACTAATGTTATCCTTCTGCTTAGCTTTCTTCGCAAAGAATTGCAAGCGTTTACCTCTCTTTGCAAAGAATTGCAAGCGGTATTGCGATGGTTGGTCCTTTTTTCTTTCTTCTTTTTGTAAAAGATTGGTCCCGAATGTTAAAGACTTTATTTTCATAATGTTTCTCCGCCTCTGTTCCTCTCCTAGTGGGTTAAGGATTTTTATAGATATTTTTGAAAATAATTCTTTTTTCTCCTGTTTTGAAGCAGGCTTGTACGGTGAAATTTGTTTGTGACGAAGAAGACTGTAACGAGTTATGGGATAGGAAATTGGTAATTTATAATTGTAATTTTTCAATGAGCTTAGTATGGTGGAGTTTGTTTTTGATGTAAATTATGGTTTGGGTTAGGTTGATGAATTACAATGTGAGATTGGTTTTTATTGCAATTGAAATTTAATTGACAATATTGCACTGTGCATTTAATTAGAAATATATTGTCGTAGATTAAGCCTGTATTAAAGTAGGTTAATGAGGTTCATTGATAAACCTGTCAATGAGCCTCATTAGAATAAACTTATTATCGTTAATATCGTTATTATCAAATTAGATTAGGTGATCGTTATTATCTTCTTCTTTAAATCATTATTTATTTTCTTTTTTCATTAAACTTTCTATTCTTGATAATTCTCTACGCGTGTTAATTCACTTTACTATGAATTATTTCTTACTCTATTTCCACTAAATTTTTATTTCTTAATTTTATTATTCGATTCAACTTTATCACTGATTTATTACTTTGATTAATTTTAATTTCTAGCCTCTAACTTTTCTTTTCCTACTTCGCTTTGAATTTTTGAATACTCCCATAACAAAAAGAATCTTTGTTAATAAATTTCCAAAAATTATAGCGTCTTGAACGGTTGGTATTGAATACTCGCACATAAATGGTATTACATATTACATGAAGGCTATCCGACGGTTTCTCACCGAGTCGAAATATTTTTCTCATAAACGACGTGTTGGTATAGTCATCTGGCCGTTCAATTAAATAATCCAATGATCAACGCGAACTTTATACGCGCGAATTATCGTTAGCATCGTTGTCAGCTACATAGCGGAAGATCGTAATATTCGTTATACATAATTTAATAGGAAATGTTTAGATCGTTATGATATTAATGGCCAGCTTTTAACATCGACTTTTTGTCGTCGTTTAATTACTCCGAGAAGAAAGTTATTCCCCCAAACGTGTTTGCTACTAGTCCCAACTTGCGATAGTCTCTTTGCATCGATGTAATTATATTTTTACGTATTTTTTTTTAATTTCTTAGCATCTTAATCCTTGATGTAAATTTATACCTCGGCAGACTATTTATAGTTCTTACGTATCTTGAATTATCAACACGGTTAGTTTATAGCTCTCTAGTATCTTTTATGGTACCTTAATTCCGGTAATTTTAATAATTTACCTTATTCTAGTAGAATTTTATCGAGGAAATTAATTTTTTGACATTGATGAAGTTTCTTTGGCAAGAAAGAATTAGGGAAAATTTTTTTTCCAATGGGTTTTGTACGCGGAAATATTTTCGGGTCACGCGTGTCTTATTTAGGGTAATTCGAGTCGTCTGGAATTTTATTTTAGTTTGATTTATCATGATAACACGTCATAGTGACGTTTTATCGGGGAATATACGGTGGATATATTTTCCTGTTAGGAATTCTACGCCTGAGTACATTGACATCGTCGCAGAATGTCACTGGATATATTATGACAATTTATCACAGTGACCCATTGTTGCGAAGTATCTACTGTGTGTGCAAAAACAGTTTTTTTTATATATATCCTAGAATTCCACTTCGACGTATTATAATACGACAAATTGCAGTAGCTAATTAATGCAGGTTAATCCAATATATCATAATAACCCAAAATACTGGAAATAAAAAAATATTTCTATACTTCGAAACATCTACTATAACATAAATTTTAAATTTCCATTAACACACTATATTCACTCAAAATATTTGAAACATAATGAAATTATAAATTAGATGTTAATTAAATTAATAATAATAAAATAATAAAATTCTGTTTCAACGAATTAGAATACCTCAAGCTAATATTTTTATAACAACACACCGTGAAAAATTTGTGCAAATAAATAAAGAAAATTCCAAAAGCAGCTATATTTATTACACGTTTATCGTAGTTACGTGTCACGGTGGCGCTAGTGAGTTAACCAGAAAGTTAATTTAACATCTATGCTCAAAATTCTGGAAAAACTCATTTTTCATAGCAAACCTAATAAAAATTCTTCCGATTCCAATTTCCGTTCAATTCGTTATATTGCACGCACATACGTACGCGTAATTTACGTAATAATTCGATGCTGGAAGCGGATTAAGGAATGAAACGAAAGCGGAGAACAGAAGTTGCACGAAATATTTAATCGCGATGTCTGATTGGTTCGGCGGAGACAAAAGCTCTTCGTGGTGTCTACGCCGGCGTCGTAGGAGTAGAAAGTATGACGCGGCGATCAATCATAATGGCGAAATTAATTGCGTTATTACATTATCGGCGTGGTACGGCAGACCGGGCGTCGGTGATCGACGCGAATAATTAATCGCGGGTTCGTTGCACTTTGCCAGCGTAACGGGCTTTCTGTCTGAATGCGGCTCACGACACTTTCCTTTTCTAAGGTTACGTTTTATCGTAGTAAACAAGTTTCTCTTTTCATGGGCGTAACGCGATCGAGATACCGACGCACGCGGCAGATTCCTGCGCTCGTCACAGCTGATCGAACAGCCGGCGCTGATCTCGCCTCTCTAGCCTTCCAGTTCTTACGTTTCTTTTTTCTTTTATTTCTTTATTTATTTCTTACCTTCTTCGTTTATCGCGAAGAAGGTTCGCGGATATTATAGACAATTCCTTTTTTGATTATAGCGGAGAAATTTTTAGGAAATTGTAGATGATTCCTCTTCCTTTGTCTTTTTTTCTCTTTTTATAACGATTATGGCGAAGTTCCTTTAATTTGTTTTTGTCGATTGTAGTGAAGAATTTAGTGAGAATTTTCTCTGCTTTTTCCGATTATAACGATGCTTTGAAGTAATTGTAGATCATTTCGTTTCTTTATTTTGTTTTTTTTTTATTGTAGTGAAAAATTTTGTGGGAGTTGTAGATAATTCCTGTTTTTGTTTTGTTTCTTCTGCTTTTTCCGATTATAGCGAAGTTTCGAGAGAATTATAGATCATTTCGTTTCTTTATTTTGTTTTTTTTAATTGTAGTGAAAAATTTCGTGAAAATTATAGATAATTCCTGTTTTTGTTTTGTTTCTTCTGCTTTTTCCGATTATAGCGAAGTTTCGAGGGAATTACAGATCATTTCATTTCTTTATTTTGTTTCTTTCGTTTGTAGTGAACATTTTTTTGGAAATTATAGATAATTCCTATGTTTGTTTTTTATCTTCTGTTTTTTCCAATTATAGCGAAGTTTCGAGGGAATTACAGATCATTTCGTTTCTTTATTTTGTTTTTTTCAATTGTAGTGAAAAATTTTGTGGAAATTATAGATAATTCCTGTTTTTGTTTTGTTTTCTCTGCTTTTTCAGTCACGGTAAAGAAATCTTTGAGGAAGTAATAGGTGGTTCCTTTTCTTTTTCTTCGTTTTTCCCAATGTATTGTTCTCCACTCGAACTATTCGTTGATGGTACCTTACGATTCTGTCTTCCTTTTTTTAACTCAGTATTAATACAATTCCCGTATCCATTAAATCGGAAAAACGGACAGAAAACAGTAACTAACAAATGGAAAGTTGAAATTCTGCTAGCAGATACGCTCATATCAACGTCTGAGTATCATCTGCGACGTAATTATAATAAAATATACTGGTGACACAACCAGCAAAATGATAATTCTAAATATAAATTTGCAATAGTAACGCTACATCAAACTAATTCTTTTTTAAATTTATCTACAATCTTCGAGTCATAAATTTATACAAATTAAATACCTCGTCTCACCATAAATTACAAACAATGATCCCTTTACTCCAATTTCCAAATTTTATCATCCTTAATAATCAGAGAATACCATATTCTAAAATAGAGAAAAGGATAATAATAATAGAATAATAACGAAATAATAATACCAATAATATAATAGTAATAAAATAATATTAATAATAACATAATTTCAGTAAAATAATAATGAAAATAGTACAGTAGTGAAAAATAATATCAATGGAGTTATAATAAAATAAAAATAAGAAATAAAATTCTGAAGCGACAATTTTTGCATTCCTCACGCTTTCTTTTTACGACCTTTCTCCCCCTAATTTCACCCTCGACGCATCACGCCCCCCAACGGAACCCTCATTTACATTCCGCACTTTATTACTACGTTCTTCTCAACCATAAACCTCCTACGAGTTGTCCAAGTCGATCAGACTGTTTGTCTTAATCACGGAACATAAATGAGAAACATTTAACGTGAAATCATGCGGTAATTGCGATCGGCGATGTCTGCCGTGGTTCATCAGCCAAAGATCGATTGGATCGCTGGTTTTAACCTCTCTGTATCTGCAAATGGGACGCCTCGCGTCGCTATGTCGTTTGTATCGCGTCGTGCACCATATATTCTCGCTCGTATTCTCGTCGCGACGCCAGCACGCGTATTTTCGTCCGAAGAAATGATTAAATCGCGTTAAAAATATCGCACCACCGACCATAATTTCTCAAAACTTTATATGTAGCCATTACATTCCCAAGTTCAGTTTTTAAAATTCAGTTTTCCCAAGTTCAGTTTTAAAAGAGTTGAAATTTACAAAATTAATTTCAACCCTTGTACTCGAAGATTTTTTGGCTACAGAAGAGTAAAAATTTACAGATTTTTTACTATAAAACGAATGTTATTTCTTCGATTGATAAATAAAGAATCGTATAATAATTAACGCGTAATTGTTATGCTATCTTAAATTTCACATATTAATTAATATGTTTATTGACTCTCGACTGCAAAAGGTTAATTTTCACACGTACTTTTAATTAATTTATTATTAGTTTGATGCATATGAAATGTCGGATTTTCTTCACATATGCTTTTGTTATGCTTTTTTATTTTTGACACAACCTCGGTTTGAAGATTTTCATAAAAGTGTTCCATTTTGTTATTTCTTTTCTCGAAGATATACAGTTTTACATATCCACTTAAAATTCCGACATTTCGCATCAACCTAATAATTCAATCAAATTGAAAATTTATTAAACTTATTAATTTACCAGATTAATCAAGAAATAAATAAATACACGAAGATCGGAGAGTAACACCATCGTAGCTCGAGAAGTTACGAAAATTCTCGACATTCTGTAAACGAAATTTCGCGAAGAACTTTTGCAATAGCCAATGGCCACTCTCGCGATCGTTTCCGCGTGGTTTCTCGCGGCGAAAGTTAATGTCCTTGCCCGTTCGATTACGTTTCGCGAGTTAATTACGCCGGCGCGCCTTGATCGATCGTAACGCGTCGTTATTATTCAACGCCGGCCGAGATACGTTCAATTGATTCCGCTTAATTAGACGTCGCTATTTTCCTCTAGCCAATCTTCTGCCGGCCTTCTTCGCCAAATCGACCATCCGTTTCGCGAAACGATCGGACGTATTAAGCCGGACTAACCCCGACGATCCATCATTTTCTCCTCGTTCCATGGACCACATCGGTACGGTCACGTTGCTGATGAGGGTTGCCGTGAATTTTTCAAATTCGATTACAACGATACAGAAATTCGAACGTCTTTCTCGGATTTTTGCGGTCCGGTAATAAATTCGGACTATAATCTTCGTGTAGGAATAGAGCGTAGTTGAGTTATGCGAATTTTTATTATTTTAACATCGATTACGAGTGGAAGGGTTACTAGAATTTTTTAAATAAAGTGTCGGATCATAGGTATATTTTTCAGCACTTGTCATCATTTGCCCGATATTATTTGATTATTCTAACATCGATTACGAGTGGAAGAGATACTAGAATTTTTTAAATAAAGTGTGGGGTCACAGGTATATCTCTTAGCACCTGTCATTAATTGCATGATATTATTCGATTATTCTAACATCGATTACGCACATTTTAAAAATATAGTGTCACGTCACAGATATATCTCTTAGCACCTGTCATCAATTGCCTGATACTATCACCAATTATACTTAACGTTAGAATTACCGATCTATAACGAGTAGCTACGTATATTATACATAAACAAATGTAATTGTAATCGAAAACGAAGAAAAACGAATCGTTATAAACAATTATCCTTCGACCCGAAAAGAAATAAATATAAATTTTTAGAAATTGTTAAAATAAAATATCTCGATGGAGTCCTTTCGACCCTTTTGATAATTCCACCAGTGTTAAAATCTCTGAAAGAACTCACAGTTTCTAGTAACAACTCAAAATGTCACTATATTGTCTTTCGATATACCTAAATTCCAAGTTCTCAAAAAAATTCTCAATTTCTATCTTTTTCCAATGCAATAGTCACTAATCATCCACTGTCATTATGAATCACCCTAAAACTCCCTACCACTGTTATATCATTCTCAAATATCCATCTCCGATCGTCAAATCTGAAACTCCCAAAGGAAATCTTGAGTTTCCATCGCCTAACGACGCTACACGATCTTGCACTACCCATTTCCGAGCAATCTCGACGTCGTATCAATCCTGCAGCTCGATCGCCAGTTACCTCGAGACCCGAAACTCTCGAAAGAAACTAGCAAGTCCCATTAACAACTAACGACACCGCGTGCTATGCCTTTCGACACCCGGCAACCCGGGTTAATTCAGGATTAACTCTCGACGGAAGGTGTCCTCCACGCCGTTAGATCCAGATTCGATAAATTAAAGGGCTGGACGAAGGGAGCTTAACTCGTGGATCGAGTAACTTTTTCCCTTTTTTCTTTTCCCTCGCTCATTACGTGCCGCGATAAGGATCATCCCTTATTGTCGTCGCCAGGCGCCCGTTGGCCGAAGAATCCTTCAGCCTGGCCGGATATTTAAATCTGCTTTGGTAACAATGATCCACGCAAAGCTGGCCCTTAATCCGCAAAAATGTGCCCTTTGTTACCCCGGTGATCCCTTTAAAAGCTAGTTTATGGTACATATTGGCTATCCTGTGACACCCCTCGAGAGGATCCTGCGGCCTGGCATTCAAGTTGCCCTTTTTCCCCTGCTGCCTTTGTCGCCCGCTTGTTTACGTACGTGCAAACGCTATCCACGCGTATATATCCCTTTTCCCGGCTCGCATAATTTAGCGGGAACACGCCGTGGCTTTCGAAAAATAGCTAGATCGCCCTGGAGGTCAGGAAGCTAGCTGGGTTTAGAGGATTTCGGGGATAGCTTCGGACAGGAGCGTCTTTGATCTTTTGTTTCCGTTTGCTTTCGATTAGACTCGTTTGATAACGTAGCAGGATGGAAAATTTCCGCAGGGGACGGATGATGTTTCAACGTGAATCGTTGTTGGTAAATAGATCTTGTTTCGTGATGAAAATCAATTTGGGCCAATTTGTGCAATGAAACCTGAGAAATATCTTCTATAATCGGGAAGATCTTTAATTTACAATTTCTTCTCTTAGCTGAAGTAACTGTACCTATGTAAATAAATTTGGTGTGTATTGTAATTAGTAAATAAACCTTATTCTGCAATGAAAATCAATTCCTGCAATAATAAACCTGAGAAATATCTTCCACTATCGAGAAAATCTTTAATCTACAATTTCTTCTCTTAGCTGAAGTAACTACACCAAAATAAATAAATTTGTCGCGCATTCTATTTGGTAAATAAACCTTATTCCGCAATGAAAATCAATTCCTGCAATAATAAACTTGAGAAATATCTTCCATAATCGAGAAAATCTTTAATCTTCAATTTCTCCTCTTAGATGAAGTAATTATACCTTATTATGCAATGAAAACACATTCCTACAATAATAAACCTGAGAAATATCTTCCATAATCGAGAAAATCTTTACTCTTCAATTTCTTCTCTCAGCTAAAGTAACTATACCTAAATAAATAAATTTGGTATGGTTTGTAATTAGTAAATAAACCTTATTCTGCAATGAAAACACATTCCTACAATAATAAACCTGAGAAATATCTTCCATAATCGAGAAAATCTTCAAGCTTCTTTTAATCTTCAATTTTCAATCTTCGAGCTTTTCCCCTAACTTAAGTAACTGTACCTAAATAAATAAATTTAACCTGTATTTTACTTGGTAAATAGATGTTATTCTGTAATGAAAACCAATTCGTGTAATGAAATATGTGAAATATCTTCCATAATTGAAAAGATCTTCGATCTTCAAACTCCACCTCCTAGTTAAAGTAACTACACCAAAATAAATAAATTTTTCGCGCATTCTATTTGGTAAATAAACCTTATTCCGCAATGAAAATCAATTCGTGCAGTAATAAACCTGAGAAATATCTTCCATAACGGAGAAGATCTTCAAGCTTCTTCTCCTAATCTTCAATCTTCAATCTTCATTTCAATCTTCAAGCTTCTTCTTCTAGCTGGAGTAACTGCACCTGACACGACGCAGAATCTCCTAGCCAGACAGGTACAATAAGATCAGAAGCTGCGAGTCGACCATAGCAAGTTAGCCTAATGCTCTTCAACAACATAGCTTGTATCAAATCGTCTGCACGTCAGTCTCGCGCCAAATGGACGAAGAAAACGAGAGTAATCCTGTATCCCGGTTCATCCTGATTCCACGAGGACTAAAACACGCTGCCAGACCAATGGCGATCCTGATCCTTGTCATCATTGGACATCGGTTTGGCTAACTGAACAATCGATCAGCGCAACAAGTCGCCTGACCCGTTACCTTTGACATCGAGTCCGATTGAGTTCTTTCAACTTGTCAATGGCGTCTGGCTGGATGACAGAGAGGCGGAAGGATCGGCGGCACGTTTAACGAGTTTCCTGCGACTCTTTTCCCTCTTTTCGCGTCGCTGCTGTCCTCCATGCGACTTCTCGGCCCGTTCTTCTGGGAGAACGAGGATGAGTCACGAGTCTCCGTGAACTCTCCGCTGCCTCGTCATCATCCTCCGGGGGATTAACGACCCTGTCCGTTCGTTTTTCTTCGGCCAAACCGGAAACCGATCTCCCGTTGTCCCGACGCCGGAAGGACCGTGTCTGCAGACGCTCTCTGACCGTATGACGCGGATCCTTGGCTTTTCGAGAGCAAAGTGCTCCGAGGGATCGACCAGTTAAATGCAATTTTCTTGTCCCTTCCACGGGGCTTCCCGGCTGAAAGGACGGGAGTCTTTGATACGGCCGCGATCCCGGAGATGGGCTGAGATAGTGGAAATTGAATTGGTTAGGTTGATACGCTGTTTCACGGACTCTCCGGTTCCTTTGCTGCAACGGAGTCTTATCGACTCCGGTTTTAGGGGATGGGGATGCTTGGAGATTTAGGACCGACGGTCTTTATGGGGCTTCGCCAGACTCTCTATACTTCATGGGTCTAGGTTAACTGTTGCTTCTGGGAAATTTATTTTTGGTTCCTCGGAGAGTTCGGTTACTTGGCGCTTTGGGTGATACGAGTTTATTAATTTCTTTATTGGCAAGGTGATATTATTCTTGGTGATTTGATGAAGAAGCAAATACTGTTTTTAATGTATCGTTAGTTGAAAATTTTGAATACTTGGGATTTTAGATTATCACGAGTCTTGGCGGATGTTTTATTTAGCTATGATTGTCTTAATATTTTATATTTCTTGTATATTACGCTAATAATTTTAAGTAGTATTTAAGTACTACTTATATTAGTATTTTGTTGCATTAATAATAATCCTGAGAAATTTATTTTGGATTCATTGGTGTTTCTAAGGTTCTTGATTGACAAGGTGATATTCTTACTGATTCGATGAGGAAGCAAATACTGTTTTTAATGTATCGTTAGTTGAAAATTTAGAGTACTTGGGATTATAGATTATCACGAGTCTTGGCGGATGTTTTATCTAGCTATGATTGTCTTAATATTTTATATTTTTTGTATATTACGCTAATAATTTCAAGTGGTATTTAAGTACTACTTATATTAGTATTTTGTTGCATTAATAATACTGCCGAGAAATTTATTTGAGACTCATTGGTGTTTCTAAGGTTCTTGATTGGCAAGGTGATATTATTCTTACTGATTTGATGAAGAAGCAGATACTGTTTTTAATGTATTAGTTTTTGTACTTGGTCTTGGTTTTAGTAATTTATATTTTTATTGGATTATACTAATAATGTTAAGTGATATTTTAAACGATATTAGTATTCTAGACGGTAGATTTTTCATCCTTGCAATTGTCGAGAATATGCAGTTGCTTTTGGCAAAATTAATATCAGTTTTTATTCGAATGTGAATTTTGGCACTTTTAACTTACCATTTAACATAGTATTTCATTATCTCAGCAATTTTCAATAATATTTCCATAATGTAAATATGTAATATACGTAATTTACGTTGCACGTTTCATTGCATCGATAATTTTAAATAAATCCGGAATGATCCAGGATATCAGAGGGGTTGTAGATCAGTTTCTTTTTTGCTCGTGGATAAAAGGAAGCGTAGGTGATCCAGTGGAAGCTACTGTTTGTCGAACTATGTTCACACCAAGGTGTGGTTGTATAAATCTTTGTAGGAAGACCGAGGTACAGTTACCGAAGGATCAATGCTTCGTGAAGTATTTTATGCTTAAAATGTACCGTTGGGGCATTATTATGAAATAACTATAGCTTGGTCCAGTTATTAGAGCCACCTTTATAGCTTGCCATCAAGAGCTAAAGAAGTAGAGCGGAAACTGATGCAGGAATCGAAAGATATGTCGCACGAAATAAATTATTTTGGCAGAACCAACTGAAATAATTTATTTATCAAGTTGGTAAAATTTTATACAGGACCTTTTAAACTCGATGAAAATTCGATTTATCGAATTTTTCAATTTTTAGGATAGTGAAATATCGAATTAATATTCGACTAACTCGTTCTTCGATTTTCGAAAATTAAATTACTACGGATGGAATTTAGATAAAAATATGTTGCTGTTTGCAAGAAATGCGAATAGATAGGACATGCTTCGCGATAATATTGCAACAAAATGGTGACCAGTCTAGAGTTGACTCAAACCTGTTATTTTAAGACTCGTAGACACCAATTACACTCTCACATATGTTATTCTGCAAGCTGCTTTCGAGCAGGATTTTATGAACGGATTTTACCGCTAGTTTTTATATTTTTAAACAATCTGTAAATAGATTCAAATGTTTTATTAACATAGAAGTATCGAGGTGCTAATGGAACACGACAAATAATTATTAAACATAAATTTATATAAAACCATTTGCAATTGGAATTAATTCTTCTTATATACTTTTAACAATCTCTACCATCAGACCTTTAATTTTTAACAAAATATCAAAATTACCGCGTTGATCTATCGTTAATTACGCGTACAATAAGAATATTTGTAAATATAATTTATATTTATATAGTACATTAATATATACGTGTATACTACAAGAAGTCAGTTTTCCTATCAAAATTCAAATAAAATTAAATTCAAGATGCTCGAGCAATTGAAAGGTTGTCAAATTGGTCGATCAGTCGTTGGTAATCGGTATGATAATATGCTGCAGTGTAGACGGCGAAAAATGTCGCATTTTAATCTCTGCAGCGAGTCTAGGAGCTTTATGCGCTGTAACGGTACCGCGTTGATTTTTGCACGTGTGACAATTACGAAACAATTTGCAAGTAGATTAGCCGCTTAACACTTGACATTTCAGTCGCGACGACACTCTTATCCTTTACACTTCCGTGGCTTCACATCTATACGAGAGTAAAACGCTGGTTCGATATCGTATATAGTTGAACAAATCAGTTCAGAAGATTGCCCCTCTTGGTTTTTCTTTGTTTTATGACTGTTCTCCTAACAGTTGAAATTCCATGTCAAAATCATTTATTTCCGACTTTTCCTTTTTTGATTAATTGGAAATATATCAGTATTTTTTGAAAAGATTATATTTTCCTGTTTGCGTTGTATTTTATTCGATATTTTACTATGCCATTTTAATTATGAATTATTGGTTTCGTTAGCAGAAATTATTTGTAATATTTTCCTTACTAGATTATTCGGAATATCTTTCCTAATATCGGAAATTGTTAGAGATATTTTTCTCGTTGGCAGAGATTGCTAAAAATATTTTTCTTGTTAAGGAAAATTGTTAAGTTTGAATGGAAATTGTCGAGAATATTTTTCTCGTCAAGGAAAATTGTTAAGTTTGAATGGAAATTGTCGAGAATATTTTTCTCGTCAAGGAAAATTGTTAAGTTTAAATGGAAATTGTCGAGAATATTTTTCTTATTAGCAGAGGTTATTTAAAATATTTTTCCGGGTAATAGAAATTTTTAAGGATATTTTTCTTATTTGTCTCGTTGCCTGAACTTTTCATTGTTACTTAATTTAGGGTAATTCGAACGAATTTCAGTATTATTTAAATATTTTCTGCAATCGGTCAGTTTCATAAATGTCTCTTCTAAATGTAAATACCAAGTAGTCTATTTTTAATGGAAATAGTATGATGTGCGATAATATAGTTACCTGAATGAATAAGTTACTACGCACGAGATATTCATAATCCCAGTGACTAATTAACTCGTTTTTCTTAGTTAACGAGTTGATCGTGTAGCAATGAAAAACACGTTATTGCGTACGTGATAATTCTTGCACTGATTCGAGCTGGATGATACTTTACATGCTGTTAAACAAGATGGACGAAGAAGGTGAAGGAGTATTAACTTAACGAGGCTCTACTATCGATGCTCGATCTCTCAGAAATATTCGCGACGGAAGCAAAACGTCCACCTGCGATAGAAGTCAATTATAAATTATTGCGACACAAATTCGTTTAACCGTTGCCATTCTGTCTGTTTCCACTTCCACTTCTTCCATTTCTATCATTATAGTAATTTGCATTCTTCGCTGCTTAATCAATAATCGAATTAATAAATAACCACCGACAGGTGCATAAATATTTTTTCCACGCTATTACAAAAATATATGTTTCTTTCCGTAAATTATATAATGTAATTCAATACACGTTACTGTAATAAATAGTAATCAACATGCGTTGGAATGGGAAACAATTTTTTCAGCCTATTCCGGAAGTAATTATATTCTATTTTCCTTTTTGTATCAATTTGCTCACATCTCCTTTTAGTCGGTAATGGAATATATTTATTTTTCCATTTATATTCATTACAGAAATACGTAACTAGTTCTCCAGTATTTTTTTGTTTTCTTGCGAAAACCAGTGTTTCGAATTTGAATCATTTATCGTAGGTTAATATAGTCGTTGTGTTTTATAAATCTTTCTTTTTTATTTTAAACGAAACAATCGCCGTTAAAAATAGCGAAATTATTCTGCGACCAACTGGAGGTTGCAAAAAAATAGAACCACTACAGCGGTACGAAATCTCTTTTATGCAAATAAGTGAGATACGTTGTGTTATCTTTTGCTTGCTTTTTTGTAATAGCTCGATTCACTGGTTAGGTAGTTCCTCGTTGATTCAACAATCCTCCCGGGAGCCAGTTACTCGTCCTAAGAGAAGACTCTCGAGATTCGTAGTCTAAGCTAATATTTTCCTTTGAATCTACGGTTGGCAAGAACACCATGATTCGCTATTGTATTCGCTTCGAGTAGTCTGGTTCGGATTTCACGTTGTGTTCCCTTGTCAATTTTAGCCGCGCCGGGTTTCAGGCGACCCCCTTTGGAAAAATAATTTTATCCCGCTTCCATAAGGTATTCCTCCTTTTGTATTTTCGTAAATGCGTCCTGTGGCTTACGTGGTTAANATCCCGCTTCCATAAGGTATTCCTCCTTTTGTATTTTCGTAAATGCGTTCTGTGGCTTACGTGGTTAAAATTAAAGTGGGAATAATTTAAAAACGATTAATGAATAATTGTCGTTCGAACCCGAGAAACCGAGTTCAAAAGTTAATATATTTCTATTGTGAGGATTATCAATTTGAAATTGTGAAATAATCGTGTGATCTTTCTCTTTTTAATCTTTTATTTCACAAGGAAGGTATATGTTTCTTTCAGTGTCTCATTTCTGTGACTCAATTCTAATCTAATGTTTATGTAAACAATCCTTCTCGGAATTTAGATCTTGTAAACTAATAAATTTATTCATAGCTTATATCACAGATTGATTTTCAACACGTTCATTCAAAGTGAAATATAGAATGGACAAGTTCAATTTTTAACAAGATCATAAATATGAAAAATAATTTCCAACATCGTCATAGTAATATTTCTTTTTTTTTACTGCTGAGGGATGTTAATTTCGCTATAAAAATATGAGATAGATATAAGTTACGTTAAGAAGAAAATATCTAAATTATAATAAATTATATAAGTAAATATATTAATAAACCTTTTAAATAATATAGTATACAATGAACCGTATAATAAACTATACAACAATATAATAACAATAAATAATATAGTATATAATAATAGGCAAGAACCAAACAGCCATGAAATTAAATATACATTTAGTAACTGTAGTCACACTTGTTACAATTTTAATCTGTAAAATAATTACACGCATTGTCATGCTAGAAAACAAAGAAAAACAAAAGTGCTTATACACTCAGGACACTCCTCCAGTGTAATTGAATTATTATAAATAATATACCTAAAATTAATGTATAAAATTAAATATATAATTGACTCTTAGATTTATTAAATTTTAATATAAAATTATAGCTTACTGAAAGAGTAAATCCTGAAGGAATTAAAATAATAGACCTTAATAATGCCATCTGATATCGGGAATCCGTATAAAGCAAAACCAAAAACAAAAGTAACGCCGTAAATCAAAGCCAAACTATAACACCCCAAATAATCTCCCTTAATCCCTTCGCCTACAATATACCGTGTGAAACCCACGGCAATTAAACCGACCCAAACACGAGTGCTCGTAGGCCAAGCAGAACGTAAACAAACGAGCTCGAGGTTAATTTTCGTCGGTGTCTTTCCGTCGAGACAAGTCTCGCCTAGTCAGTTGCGTGTTATTCTTCACGGTGTTCGGACGAAGCTGCTCGACCCGTAACTTTCCCGTTTATCATGGTGTTGGAGGCTTGAATCTCAAGGTAAGAGGTTAAACCGTACGAAAGCACGCGTATCCCCGAGTGCATCGAGCCTATGCGCAGTCTGGCTGCGCGTAGAGCCTATGCGCAGTGCGTCTGCGCATAGAACTGGGACATCCGGTCGCGAGCGTGGTTAAGAGCGACGCGTGGACGTTACGAGTCAGATGAATAATGCAAATACTAGATTATCGTTTCCCCCCGCACGCTTGGACACTGAAAACCGCGGCCTCGGGAAAGTGGATCGATGCGTGGCCTAGAAAATGATAATCACCTCTGGACGTGTCTGTATGTATCTATGTTAATCGTACATGCGAATTAACCGCGTTGGAGTCGCTACGGAGGCGAGACATTGCCGATTAGCGTGCACGTGGGAGTGGAGTGGGGGGCCGGAAGCTGTCAGGCGACGGAAGTGCAGTTGGAAAATCGAAGATATCGCGGGAGAAAGTAGCTTCGTGTCGATTGCTTTTTCTCCAGTATTTATCATCTTATACGGAAATATTTTTCATTATTCGTCTAGTAGGGTGTAATTAAACGTAAATTAGCGGTGTATAATTATCGTTTCTCGTGAAATTCGTGATTTATTTTAGGTTTCGGAATGTAGCAATAGAAAGTGAATAATCTTTATCGACGTTACTTTAGAATTGTATAGGTAGTATCCAATTATGAGTTGTTTAAAAATTCTTATTACTTGTATAGATGTTTTCGAATATTCGAATTTTCGTTTCTTTCAGCGCGAATTATTTTTCTCTGTATCTTCGATAGTTTTAACCCTTTTGTGCCAGGAATAACGGAGCAGTTTGATGAAGCAGCATATTACGAAATAAATAAGGAATAAAGTAGTGCCAGTTTTATTTCAATATTTGATTAAAATCATACGAAATACATAGAAATAACTTTATCTTCTATAAACAATATTTGTACATAAGAATAATCATCATTTGATCACACTTTTATGTATATCACGTAGTATGAAGTATAAATACTACATTTTCAATCGTTTGTAACAAAATAATTAAATATCGGAACTGAGGACGAAAGGATAATTCACGGCAAGTGTCAGACAGATCTATTACAGAACAAGTGGATCGTATAGCTAGTATAATGTTACTTAAAAAATATTTAAAGCGTTTATATGGTTTAGAGAAAGTTTACAATGTTTTCTAAATTTATTTCGAGATAGAGGTTTCTCGCAATGCCAATAATAAGGCGTCGTCGTTTGTTACTAAAAGGGTTTATCTCATTATATGTTTATTGATGTTCAATCAACGTTTTTTCGTCGATTTCGTCTGTCTCGGGAGTAATGTACGGAATCTTACGAGAATCTTGCGCAATTAAGCATACTTAACGCATTAATCGGTCGACGAAGTTTACCTTTCCGTTACGGGTTTCGAAATAGATAGACAAAGAAACGGATAACCGTGTACCAAGCGATACAGCATGCTGGAAAAATCTCGTTGCATTACGCTTATCTGACAGTGAGTCATCGATAGCTGATCGCGGCTATAGGTAATGTAAGTACATATATACTTTATCGGGGGCACTCAAATCTGAAATCTGTAACACAGCGAACAATTTCGCCGGTGCAATAGAAAGATGAATGCCAACGAAATTAACTCACCTTTTTTCCCACTTCAGATAGAATCAATTTCAATGTCAGTCGTACCTAAATATTTCTAAAGATCGTTCTCGCGCAGAACTGTTTCTCAGAATCACGGAATCTTAGATTGTTGAATTTACAAATTTATAGATAAAAGGAACTTCTAATTTTTTTTTATTTTCTGATGTTTAGTATCTGAATTTTGCGATCCTCCGATTTTTAATTTTTTGAAAACATATCTGAAAGAAACCTCGTAGATGAATTTTCACTTTCGATTGCAAATCTCCAAGAACTTCTAAACTTGTTAAATTTTCAGATGTTTAGTATCTAAATTTTGCGATCCTCCGATTTTTAATTTTTTGAAAACATACCCGGAGAAAACCTCGTAGATGAATTTTCACTTTCGATTACAAATCTCCAAGAACTAAATTTTTTAATTCTTCGATTCATCGACTCGAATTTTGCGATCCAACGATCTTCCGATTTTTAATTTTTCGAAAGCACTCCTAAATAAAACTTCGCGGATGAAATATCGCTTAGCCTCTTTTTCTTCGCTAATATTCGATATAGGAATAATACCCTATCCTGAACGATCAAAGCCACTCTCTCCACGTCGCCATGAAGCAGCTGTACAGCGTGGAAAATCCGGTAAAAACCCGAACCTAATCCGAACGTCAGTTTCCGAACACGAGTAATAACAAAGCGTCCATAAAACTCCCGTCTATATATATTCCGCCTGCGCCATGAAAACCCGGCCGAAGTGCCATTTCTTTTACGACCGAGAACCGGCAGACTTTCCCCTATACCGTGCACGCTTGGTTATCTCGAGGAAAAGGAAATTTCAGCCGGACAATAAAACCGATCCCTCGCCTTGTCTGTTCGTGGAGCATTGTCCCAGGGAGTTGTCGAAAGTTTGCCAGCAATTCCCGGGCATCGGTGTTATCGGGGAACACCTTGCAGAACGGTTATCTGAGAACTGCTATCCGTTATCGATAACGAAAAACGCCAGCGATAAAACGCGCAGCGATCGGCCGGGAACGGACCAACTTCTTCTTCCCCCACCACCGCTCCCAAGACGACCGCGGAGTGGGGGGTGTTGGTAGGTCAGATGAGGCATAGAGCCTGCGCGAGCATGTTGCGCGTAGAAATAAACGAGCGAGGCCTGTTGACTCATATACGCGAGGTGAAACGAAGTCTCGAAAAGATCCCCTGCTCCACGAAATACATAATTAAAGTCGAGTGGCTGGAATAGGCACTCGTGCAGTGAGAGAGAAAGGGAGGTGTCCCCTGAATCAGCTGGTGAATAAGGGCCCGGATTCGGGCGTTAGTCATGGTTATTACTGATCTCCAGTCCGATCGGATAGAATACTGGGCGTGGATCCTGTTACCGGCATTGATTGCTCGGTGTTGAGATGAGAAACGATGCTTTCGACTAATTTTCCCGCGCCCTGTCTCGCCACTTGTCGTTCGGATGGAGGAGGTGTAGTGATTTGTTTCACGGCGAGTCATTTGTCTTTGTTTCTTCCTGTTTCGGTATATTGGAAATACTCGGTCTACTTTTCTCGAGGTTTATTCTATTTTCTTTGGGATTATATTATATATATTAGATCATCCCATAAGTTCGTGCCGGTTTTATAATAAATATTAATTGTATAATTAAAATGTAATTAATAATAAATTAATAGCGTTGCGGAACGAACTTATGGGATGACCTAATATATATAGTCGTTTGTTAACCGTTTATATACCTTTTAACACATTTGCATCATTAAACGGTATAATCCGCATCCAATAACCGTTACTTATCAATTTTAAATTTATTTACCATGCAATTACCTACAGAAATAAATATTTATGTTATAACGTCGTATAAAATGATTTTATTTTGCGTACAATTTTTGGATTAAATAAAAACGAAAGTGTGTTTGTTACAATTAATTACAATCAAAGGCTTGAAAGATTCTATTTAGAGCGAAGATACAAATTTTATTTTCAAATTCATAATCGATTGCTTTTGCGAAATAGATAACTTGAAATATAAGCCATAAGTATTATAAATAGCTACATTAAACATATAAAATATCCTTTTAGACACTTTCTCCGATGTTTACAATTGTTTATGAAATGAATGACGTCTCCCAGACGTCATTGTACGTCAAGGGGTTGATGGTTTATTTTTGGTCATAGAGAAGGAAGTACATTTTCATGTAACTTTTTGTCCGCTACCTCAATTGCGACTCCATTGAAACTTTATTTTTACGCAGCCACGATATAAAGGTACTAAGATAGGTTGTGGAAAAATGGGATATTATTAGACACCGCGGAGGAAGTAAAAAGCGGAGAAACGAAGGAAAAATCATTATTATCCTCCGGAGACTAAACACGTCGAGCACATTCACGATTTCTTTGCCACACCCCCGGTTTTTCGTCTAGCTGTTCCCATTTCTTTCGCGCTTCTCGAGGCTGTTGCTCATTAATCACTGTCTCTGACTTCAACACCCGACTTTATGCGTTCGCCGTTGCGCTCGAACAGCTCCTTTTCTAGTTAAACCTGATGCCCTTATCGATGCAGTTCGGAGAAACGTCGAAGTTTTAGTTGAATTATCGCCGGGAAATTACCAGTAACATTGCCGATAACGCGGCTTGTTCGGCTATATAATGAGAGTTTTGTTTTATTATTACACAGTTTTCTTTTAGTACGGTTTTATGGGCCGTGTAATCAGTGTCTTGTATTTTCTTTTCGTGCTGTTTCTTGTCTTATGTATTTCTCAACATGGGCTGTACGTTGGGACGATTTCGCAGGATTTTTATATTCCTTGGTAATTGTTGCTTCTACTTAACAATTTCCGATCTGGCTGTTTTGTTTTGCAACAGAACATGGAAAGATTTATTTGTTGATCTATCGTGGTAATTAAAGTATGTATCTACACTGGAAGTTTTAGTATTTATATTTATTTTTATATCCTTTTAATTGAATATTTTTCTGAATAGATCTTGAATAGAAAGTAAATAAAGGTTAATAGGAGAAGTAAATTGGTAATTTAAACTGAAAGTAGTCAAAAAACCTGTAAAAACGATGTTAATGCTTTTTATCTGTTACCATGCTTCACTAGTCAACTTCGAATAAGCCAAGCAACCCGAAGTACCGTTAAATTTCTTCCTGAATCTTGTATGGTAAACTCAAACATCCTCGGCTACATGCGAGGTTTAATATTTGACATTTAGACACTTGGAAGCGTAAGAAGATTTTACCTCTCCATTCCTGTTCTTCTAACTCATTCTAATTGGCAATAAATTAATAAATTTCTTCAATTATCAACTCCTTCCTACTAATTGTAACTCTTAATTGATTCATTATATTTACAGATCGCATTATTTTTAACGATACGAGAACTCAAAACAGAACCGAGTAATGATTAGAAATCTGGGACAATGGCGAAAGAAAAATAGAATCTCTTCTTCCGGGTTAATAAGTTTTCAAAGGCCCAAAAGTTTAATTTCCATAAATCGTTATTCTCGTTATAAATACGTCAGCGAATCACAAAAGAAGGATTCTCTATTTTAATCTATCGTACTCTTTGCTCGTCGAATTTTTTTTTTAATACTCACCGTAATTGGGTCGTTTTAAAATATATATAAAAAAAAGATGAAAATAAAGGACACAGGTTAGG
Organism: Euglossa dilemma; assembly: GCA_002201625.1. Classification (NCBI taxonomy): domain Eukaryota; kingdom Metazoa; phylum Arthropoda; class Insecta; order Hymenoptera; family Apidae; genus Euglossa; species Euglossa dilemma. Next base: position 512,521 of record NIJG01000088.1, on the reverse strand, counting down.
TTAATCTCTGAACCCTATTGTAAAACACACTGAACCGTGAAATCTTACGCTCCATGTGGTTTCTGTTTTGAAATAGAAGGTAGCCAATCGCAAAGGGAGATTAGGTTTAGACTATACCTTCCGTCCCCTCCATAAAATAAAACGCAGTGAATTTTGATGAAGTTTGGAAAGGTCAGTCAGTCAGTCTTATCGGAACGATCCATGGAACACGTAAATTTCAAAAAAAGGTTTCAAATTTTTTTCTATATAATTATACTTCCTTCAAATTTTCTCCTTTACTTGGAAATCACTATTATCAATAATAATCACTAAATGCAAAAGGTTAAAAAAATTATATAATATA